>CAJPEV010001503.1:0-64368 GCA_905338385.1 Darwinula stevensoni
AAGAGAGCAAAATAGCTAACTCCACTTTCACCCCCCTTTCACTCTGGGAAAGGAGCGAATTTACACCATCACCAAGAAGGAAAATTGCTCTCCTCCTCCGTGAGTAAAAACGCTCCCATTAGAAAATGGGAGCGTTTTTGGTGAGTGATAGGGATGTCATGCAAATACGAAAGGTCTCGTGTACTGTGTCGTTTCGTTCTCGAACAGGCTGTGACCTACCTCTGCCTGTACTGATTACAACACATGTCAGCGGTGGACGACCTCTTATAGGTTCAATAGAGTGTCCGGGATTTCAGTTCCTTGTTACCTCATTTAATTGAGGTGTGACTAAATGAAGTTCACGGACACTCTGTATATTCTAGATTTCCTATACGGATAAATTTGGCGTGTTCCAAAAGGGTTCTCTATAGGAATATGAGCTTGTTTATGGCCTTGACTCCATGAATTTTTCTTGAATATGTGGATAACAAATGAAGTGTCCGTGTTTATTCATTCCTATAATGAGATTAGGCGAGACATATGTCGAGGTACTAAACAATCCTGCGAGGGACGATTCCAGAGAAAGAGGGAAGGGAACTTTTGTGTACTGTGCGATAAGCGAGACCCTTACCTCCATCTAGTGGCCTGATGAAGAACTTCAAGGTGTCCACTTCAATACGAGCGATGAGGGAGCATCTGGTGAGTAATAAGAGAGTAAATTCGAAAAGCTCACGGTGTGCTCACTTTTTACTCCGTAAACGCTCGGAATTTTCCAAGAGTGTGAGATCCTTGTAGCTATAGGACTTCAGATTTTGTGAAGCCATTGGGGATAAGCTGCAGTGATCCACGAAGTATAGGAGGCATTGCTCCAACCTTAATCCAGACATCATGAACTCCAATAGTCGTGAAAACGTTGAGGGTCCATTGCACAGTCCAAAGGGCAAGACAGTCCATTCGTAGAGGGCGCAGCCATCTGTCCATGCTGTGAGGTGCTGGTCATTTGGGTGCACCAGCACTTGGTGGTATCCGGCCCTTAGATCCTGCGACGAAAACCATTTTGAGCCCTGAAGAGCCTCCAAAGTCTCATCAACGCGAGGGAGGGGAAAGGCATCCTTGGTGGTCCGCTCGTTAAGGGCCCGGTAATCGATACATAGTCTTATGTCTCCATTCTTCTTACGGCCTAAGACCATTGGGGAACTCCAAGGACTGGTGGATGGCCGGATAAGTCCTTGTTCAAGGAGGTTATGGATCTTTTCTTCAACACATGGGCGCAAGGCTGATGGGATCCTTCTTGATGGTTGCTTTATTGGCGCGTCATCTGAGAGAAAGATTCGCTGGTGACCTACCGGGATACGACCATGTCCGTCTCACCGGTGGAAAAGAGGTGAGCGAAGTCCCGAAGCAAGTCCGCCAAATCTTTATTTTGTGCTCTATCCAAATGTTCCAGCTGCGTTTCAGGAAAAAGATGGGGTCTTTCTTATATACAAAGGGATATGACTTCCCGGACCATTGATATTGTAGCGACTTTCTGGTCTTTAGTGAGTGTGTACTCCTGACGGCTGATATTGACGAGGCGCACGATAATCTCGTCCTTAAGTGGAACAATCAGGGTTTTCGCAACCCTGAGGGGAGACTGTAGCATAAGATTGGGGTGAGACTCCATGAGGTAATTAGAGGCGTTCTTGTGGGGATTGGGGACTATAATGTGGCACTCTGAACGGGCCAAGATCGCAAGGGATTTTGTTGTCGCTACATCAAGGACCATGGGGAATTCTGCTCTCATGGTTGTGTTTCCTTGGGGAGTTTCCAGAACTCGCTCTGGGACGTGAATCTTGGCTTGCAAGGCATGCAACACATATATTCCCAGGAGTCCAGGATGTTTCATCTGAGGGATAACCCAGATGGTCGCTGTCAATTGGAATTGTCCCACAGTCAACTTGGCCTCAAAGTGGCCTAATTCCTCCACTGGGCGCCCATCTACGGCTCCAGGGGACGAGCCAGTGGGCTGAAGTTTCCAGTGTTCTTTTCGTCTTTTTTCATACCAGTCTTTGAATACCAAAGTGATAGCTGCCCTGTATCTACTAACATCACAACAGGGTGTTCATCAATACTAGCATCTATAAGGAAAGCAGAGGGAGTTGAGATTGAAAAAGAAGAGGCCGGTGAATCTTGTTCTTCCTTACAGTCCATACACTCACCGGCCCTTACTAGTTTAAAGGTTGGTTTGCCGAGATCGAGTCACCTGCTGGAGCGTTGGGCGATTCCCGTGCTGGGCCCTGTGGTGGTGTCACCCGGTCCGGATTATCGCGTTGCCTGGGAGGTGATGTAGCAGGTGGGGCAGTCGGATATTCGTTCCTTCGTGCTTGAGGGTATCCAGTATGCCTATCCACTTCTGGGTGCCATTGGGGAGCATTATTTTCCCTGGGTTGCCACCGCTCTCGTCTGGCTTCCATCCCATGTGATTGGCTCTGCCAGTTCGGTTGATTTAGCCTATTTCCCCAATGGGGTGCCGTCAGCTGAACGTGGGGGTACGATGGAGGAGCCAGATTCGTGCTTGGGGTTGGTCGCCATCCTGCCGGGGCACTTTGGGTGGAATATGGGTCGGGTAGATAACGCTGGCGCAGCATTAGTTGCCCAAAATTTTGCCGAGGTGGGTAACACCCCAAACAGCATGTTTATGTTATTTTTACGTAAAATGAAAGTAAATTTTTCGTTCATGTTATATCATTTTTACGCAAACCATTGTCAAGATAATGCCAACATGTTTGTACAAATGTCACCTCTCTGGTACGTAAACGGTGATATAAAATTAACGTCAATTTTACGTAAAATTGACATGCCCGTTTGCATTCCCAACAGTATTTTTACGTTAATTTCCCCCTAGCATTCATGTGTCTTTAACGAGCCAATCGGCACCTTTGAAAAGGATTGATATTAGTGTATCACCTATTCCTTTCCATATTTCAGAACTCAAGGGTGGTTGGATGAGTACACTCATCCTCATCAGCACTCAAGAGTACCAAAGTTACCTACCACTTGCTCCTCCCGTACTGGAATCTCGGGAGGAGGAGTAGATGTTCAAAGGAACTCTCTCCCATTTAGGGTAGAGAAGATTTAGTACTTGCGGAGCTGGGATTCTACTCTTCCCTAATCCCGTGCACTGCTGTAATAAAAAGCTTAACTTCAACATTTAATGATTCCCTGAGTCATATATTAGAAACATGTATATAATAATTTCATGCTTTCTTTATATATATTCATGAATTGCATAATAAAAAGTGGAAGGATGGTAAGAAAACCTGATATATCGGGAAAGCCAGTACTTAATAGGATTTGTAGGATGCAGGGAATAAGGATTCCATCTAGTGAGGAATCTTGGTACTGCTACTGCCGGATGGTCAGCTAAAGTTTCATATGGATGGTGTGGCGTTAATTTTGCATAAACTTGATATCATGTACTTCACGTCAATTGGAGTGACGTCTAGTGCATGTAAAATACACGTACACTTTGGTGACGTAAATATAGGAACGTAAGATTTATGTAAACGTGATGTCATTTTCATGGCAATCGCAAGAAATTTACATTGTTCGCAAAGAATTGATGTCTTGTTTACGTAAACATGCTGCTTGGGACGACTGTTCTGGCGGCTGGGCTCGACAATCTCGCGCACTATGGCCCACACGATTACATGACCAGCAAGCGCCGGTAGGTTGGAGGCGCGCTACTGTTCGCCTCATTGAGGATTGTTGGTGCTGAAATTGAAGCGCCAGGTCATCGAGTTTCTGGTGCAAAGCAGCCAATTCTGGCTGTTCGGCTGGGGCTGTAGCCATCCATGCGTTCTTGTCCCGAGCGTACGTCAATGCTTGGGATGCGGTTTGCGGGCGGCCTTCCATCACATGATCGCGTAGGAGGAAGGGCAGTCCTTGTAGAAATTGGTCCTTGACCAATTCGTCCTGAGCCTCTCGGGGCAATCCTGGGTAGGCCTGTCGGGCCAAGATGTACAGTTCTTGGGAAAAATCATCCAGCGCCTCATTAGCCATTTTTCTGCGATTTCAACCGCAAGACGCCTTGCAGCTCCGGGGGTTGACTGGTTGTCCTCAGGGGGTTCATGACCTCGCCGAAATTCAGGTTATCCGTATCGGGGAGAGATGAAAAGGCAAAGAAGGCCTTCCCTTGCAGCCTGGTGGGGAGGATTTGTATTCTTCAACTCGTCCCACCTATTGGCCGTGGCGCATACATTCTACTGTCTTAACCAGATATTCAAATCCATGGTCACATCATCAGCTTCAGGCACGACTACGTAGCGTTCTGGGTGGGTAGAAGTGCCTTGACCTGTTTCCTTAGTGCAAGTTCCTTCGGCCATGACCAAACTGTCCTCTGGAGCTGCAGGAGGGGAATCGTTCGGTTCTTGGGATGCGTCAGAGCTGGCAAGGCAGTACGACTGAGTCCTTACAATTGCGTTTACTGGACCGACGCTTTTGGGATGTGATTAGCCTCGGCGATCACCTTGTTTGCTCGCGAATCTGCTGCTTCAAGCACGCGATAAATTCAGAACTCGTGGCGTCCTCAGTTTGGGCCAGTCTGATTTTGGGAAGCTAGGATAACCTATAGAGTTACTATATCGACCAGAGACACCAGTCTCTTCGGAGGCGTTGATTCGAATCACACCGCTGCCACCAGAAAACTGTTACGTTCCTGACGTGTCCAACGGACACCTTTTCATCTTCCGGTGGTGGGAGTCAGCACAGGTTTTTATAGTTTACAAAAAGACTGGATCACTCTCCCTCTCTCTTTCTCTCTCTCTCCCTCTCTCTCTCTGGACAACGTTATAATACATAAAAGGGGAGGGAAGCTGGTCCTGGCATCACTGGATCTTTTTGGGCCGGCGATCCACTTCTTCAGACTGCAACCAGGATTCGGGAAGCAAAGGACTAAGTGTTAGCAGGGTCAGGCACGAATGAGTGCAAATGATAAACTAAAAGGCACAGTCATGGAAATCAGGAGGGGATGAGGGGCGCAGGAACGTCTAATCCCGAAGGAAGGAGGAACAGGGTACGGGAATGTCTAATCCCGAGGAGAGGACAAAGTGGACTTCAGCCCGCAGGTAAAAGCATTCAGGGTTGAAACTATAATCAATTTCCCAGCTCTCTCTTTCTGCCTCTTTTGACATGAGGAGGGGGATCCTCACTCCATACATGCGCTCCCTCCCAGGGTCCAGTCCTACATTTTATATCATTCATGCGGACGGGCTCGGGGAATCCATGAACTTAGGATTGTGTTCTTGTTGTCCCTTGGCGGACGAGGGTGTGGACAAGAAAGGAAAGGAATTGGAATCGGGAGAGTGGGATTGCAGACTACTTATAGGTGAGGGTCAAGGGTCGAAAGTTACGAGTGACGCCTGGTGGAGTATGACCGTATCTAAGTTTCCTAGAGCGACCCACAGAGAGCTGCTCGTGTGAGCATAGGGCGGGGGCTACGCCACTCACCTCGTGCCTTACCCGCTGCTCCGTGACAGTATGATAGATCCGACAATCCGTTTTTTTTTGCATCAGATAGAGCACCTCAAAGAGTCTGTGTTTAACCTATTCCTTTCTTTAGTTTTATTATTGGGGGTGTAAAACAGCGCTTGACAAATGGCGATTTCGCTAGAAATAGCCAAATGTGTTTATTGGTTTGCGGAGTCGAAGTCTGGTGTGACCGTGCAGCGTAATTACCGTCGAGTGTACCAGAAAGACTACTTTGAACTCAATATTTAAAAAAAAACTGGCGTGACCAATTTTTGGAGACCGGCAGCGCTTTGGACAGGAAACGTGCAGGACAGCCATTGATAAGATGGTGTCATGTGATAAGATGGCTCAGATTCAGTAAGCGTTTCTCAAAAGTCCAAGAAAGTCGATCAGAAGAGTATCAAGTGAGCTTCAGATACCCCGCAGCACGGTACATGAAGTGGTACGAAAAAGACTTCATTTGTATGCGTACAAGGTGCAGATCGTTTAGGCTCTGCAACCCACTGATTATGATAGGCGCCGGGACTTCGCTATTGAAATGCTGGACCGTATAGGCAATGATAACGCCTATCTCAACATAGTGGTGTTTTCAGATGAAGCAACATTCCACCTGCCTGATGATGTAAATAAACAGAACGTGAGGATTTGGGGGTCAAAGAATCCCCATTCATTTCAGGAGCACGAGCGAGACAGTACGAAATTGAACGTATGGCTGATGCACTGGTGCATTATACGACTGATGCACAACAGGGTCAATGGCCCTTTATTTTTTACTGAGCAGACCGTCACCGCCACCACATATCTGTACATGCTGGAGAACCTTATGGCTCCTCAGGTGGAAGACCTGCAACCAACAAATCATCTTCCAAAATGATGGCGCTCCACCCCATTAGGCAATGATAGTGAGAGAATTCCTGGACTGCAAGTTCCCTGACCGTTCGATTGGTAGCGTTGGACCGACACGGTGGCCACCACGGTCTCCCAATATCACACTCATAGACTTTTTCTTGTGGGGTTTTGTAAAAGACAAGGTGCTCTCCACTCCTGTTCGTGATCTTGACAGTCTTCGCGGCAGAATTGAGGATGTCATTGCCAGCTTGACTCCAGACCTGCTCCACTGCCCCTGGCCAAAAGTGGAGCATCGTTTGGACATTCTGCGTGTCTAATGGCGCACACGTCGGAGTTGTGCGTTAACTGATTCTTTGATTAAAAAGCAGGATTGTCATATGTATCAAACTTTTTGAGGTATTTAAGTTTTTAATGTATCAAGGACTTCGTGGACACCCTGTATGTTTCAAAACGATAAAAACATTTTACCAAGATATTTTTCAACTCCAAAATTATTTAGAAATTATTCAAAGCGTTCGTCAAAGCGATTTTTCCGAGCGATTTACAAAGCGATCTGCCTCTGGGCTACTGTCATGTGCCCGTTGCCCTTCTACCTCCCCTTTCACTCCTTTTACCTTTTTCGGTCCTAATCATGCCAAGGGGTGCGAAATCGGCACCCCTACCCTGGGGCTGGAGTACTCTTGCCATTAAATAAGAGACTCCTCTCCTCCTTGAAGGCAGAAAGTGCTCTGACGCAGAAGGTACTCTGGAGCAGAAGGTGTTCTTGCCACAGAAGCTCTTTCATCAGGCTTCATAGCCTGAAGCACACGGGGCCAATTCTAACCACAGGAGAGACAAACTCTCGCTCTCCTCGACCTTTCACCAATTCTCTAGAAACGGTATTTGTTCTTCTTTGCTACCCCTTATTAAACTGTTTGTTGAACTCCTGTTCATTGATCACGTGAGGGATTCAAGAGACACACGTTCTTTTGCCTTGCCGCGCTACAACGGTCTCGGAAAATCTCATCACTCTCACACCCTACTACCCTCCATTACACCTCCAACTTATAGGAAACCTTAAAGCTAACGTTCCCCAATTTGTTATGCATGAAATATTGAAATATTGAATTTCCCCGGGCAACACCGGATATTTCAGCTAGTCTGTTCATAAATTGCGCAATAAAAAGAGAAAAGAAGGGAGGAAACACTTTTAGTAAATCAGGAAGGCAGGTCCTTAATTGCATTTGAAGGTTCAAGGAACATGGGCACCATTTAGTGGAGACTCTTGGTACTGCATCTAGAACACGCTATGAGGGGGAGGGAAGAGAGCTGGTGGCTTGCCACCTACACTAAGTAGCGGGCCATCTACTACTCCCACTTGCCGCCACGTTACCGCTTCCGCCAGAAATCCACCAGTATAGCGACTGGACCAACTATGACCTTTGTGCTACTTGAGTTGCCAGCTGTTGGAGGTGTATGGGAACGGTGTGCCATTCAGAGGACAGGTAGCCGCACGGTTTGTTTGTGGGGGAACAAGTGTCGAGAAGAAGAACAAAGAGGGCAGTGGCAGACCTCGCACTTCCTAAACATAAGACAACGCATTTCGTGTCGAAGGACTAATCCAGGAAGACAGACGCATCACAGTGCGAAGTATTGCTGCACGGCTGAACCTGGCAACCAGCACATCATCCGGAAAGTGCTCGAGTACGAGGGCTGTTCTGAAAGTTCTTAGTTCCGTCATATAATGGTACAATTGAAACATTTGTATTATCAAGCGAAAGAACAATCCATTCCCGAACGTTTCCGAAGATAGCCGAAGTCTTATCATCGGTCTATAAAAGCGGCTGACGCGATTGAAATTCATCACTTGCGGCTTGCGGGGAATTCTGCTTCACCACGACAACGCACCGGCGCACAGTGCCGCTGGGACGTTGGACTTTTTATACCAATCTGATGTCCAACTTTTTGAGCCATCCATCTTACAGTCCAGACCAGACCCCTTCCGACTTTTTATTTCCTACAATAAAAAACACAATGCGAGGAAGGACATTTTTGGGTGCAGATGCAATCGTCGCAGAATTCACGAGCCTCTTTGAGGACCTGCCAAAAGAAGCATTCTCAACTTGTTTTGACAAATGGTTTCAAAGAATGAATAAGTGTTAGTGTTGGGGGAGACTACTTTGGAAAACAATAAATAGAATTCAACAAAATTATTGGCCTTTTTTCTTTAACTAAATTTTAAACTTAAACTTTTATCAACTTTAATTTTTAAACTTTAAATTTCAGAACAGCCCTCTTATTGCAAGTTGTCCGACCGATGATTTCCCAGACGACTGACGACAAACAAAAAATCTCATAATGGGATGCAGCTTCACACATCTGCAGCGCTACGGGCAGGAAGGAGTCTTTCCTGAACCGCATCGTGACAGGAGATGAAACCTGGGTCTTTCACCATACCCTAGTAACCAAACAAGCACCCATGACCTGGAAACATCCCTCATCCCCAGTGCGCAGAAAGTTCAGAGCAACCCCGTCGACCCGAAATGAGTTATGCAGTGTTCTGGGATTACCGAGGTTTTTTGTTGGAATTTCTCCAGCATGGAAACACAGTTAAGACTGATGGGTATTGTGCAACCCTGAAACACCTGTATGAAACAATCCGACGAAGACCAGGACGTCTCACACAACGGGGTGCTTATGCTTCATGATGACGCTCGTCTCCACATGGCACAGCAGACGACGAAGTTGCTGTAGAATATGGGGTGGGAGGTCCTTAAGCACCCACCCTGCAGCCCTGATCTTGCACCTAGCGATTTCCATCTGTTCCCATTTATGAAGTAACATCTCGGCGGCGGTCATTTCCAATCGGATGTTGAGGTGGTGAGAGAGGTGCAGAAATATCTGTCTGCACAGGACGTGGAATTTTGTGCCACAGGCATTGAAAAGTTGATACCACGGTGGGACAAGCGCCTCAACGCCCAAGGGGATTATGTGGAAAAGTAGACCGCTGTGAGCACTCTATGCAGTACATGTACCACCAGGTTGCAATAAATACCAGCACATTGGACGCCAGTTGTGAAGTTTTTTTTCCGATCACCTCTCGTATGTTCATGTTCGAGCTTCAACAAATATAACCTAGTGACAAAGTCGCGCTCGTAGTCTTGGTCTAAGGTACCTTGGCGGGATGAAGGTCATGGTCCTGTTGGCCAATAGCAGTACGGAGTTCGTGTTCCGCACACGAGCAGACGACGCTAGCTCTTCCTGATTGCCTGTGGATGGGGAGCCATCGAGTTCGGGTTATAATGCCACGTGCTCCCGTATTCGACCGTAGACCTAAACAAAAACCTTTTTTTTTCAAAAACGGTTCGGTTTACAAAAATCTAATTTGGACAAGATTTCCTGTTCCAGGTCGCCTGAAATCACCTCTCGCATTTCCGATTTTTTTTTGCAATCCAGGTCTTGTTGATGTACTCAGCGCCTTATCTCGTGCCTCACGGAAAAGCGATGACGATAATTCTGTTTCACACATTTGTCTGTTTACAATCACCGAACTCTCCAGGCATAACGCTTAGATATTCGAAAAAGATAGACATAAGTCCATCGTTAAATGAGTTTAATAATGCAACTCTTTTACTTGTGCATGATGCAATGATTAAAGAATGCGGGAGGGGTTTAAGAAAAATAGTTTGTTGACGCCCTTTCCGTTTCATGTCCCAAATTCCGTGTCCTCCCTCCTCTTTCCTTATCTGGAGGCTCCTGAGCTGGCTTTCTGTGAGTTCAGCGCCTCGAGCTCGTCTTCCAGCTTCTCATCAGCCCC
This sequence comes from Darwinula stevensoni, assembly GCA_905338385.1. Taxonomy (NCBI): domain Eukaryota; kingdom Metazoa; phylum Arthropoda; class Ostracoda; order Podocopida; family Darwinulidae; genus Darwinula; species Darwinula stevensoni. The sequence goes on from CAJPEV010001503.1 coordinate 10,133, forward strand.
ACTCCTCTGACTCCTCATCCGGCTATTTTTCAGACCCGAATTAAGCCGGCCCACGCTCATCTCTGCACTTCATATTCACATACTTACATTTGTAACGTTTGCAAATTCGTTTAATAATCGCACTATCCCATGAAACATGTACATGACCTAGTACTGCGCATAAGTTTCTTTTATTTGTCTTGGACAGAGAAGCGACAGAGATAAGTCCTCAGTCAAGATTGAGTATGCAGACGCAAACATTTTTTTATTCTCCACTCTGAGACAGGGGGGGGGAATGGAAGAGGCTTCCAATTTTTAAAATAAAATCTTGACAATGTATGAAGCTTCTGAAAGCAAAAAATACTTTTCCTTTTCTTTCCTCTAGAACAGGGGTCAGGAACTCTTTTGGCCATTTGAGCCATATTAAGATTGAGCCAAGTGACCTTGAGCCAAAGAATTTCGAAGCAACAAAAATTTTTCCTGAAATTTGCAAGAAACATATACATTCTCTGATACATGAGAAAAATGAGAAATGGCCATAATTTTTAACTATGACACATGCACAAAATTTTTTGTTGCGTGAGACAAATATGGCATGAACCATGGGTTCCCGAACCCTGCTCTAGAAGAAACACACTTCTTCCGTTCTCCCTTTACACATCCGAAAAGGAGAGAGATATGCAGGAAATCCCGTTGCATGCTTGGTTTCCAAAAAGCAAAATGTGTGGAAGACAACATTCTCCCTTTTTATCGCCCGCATCAAAGCCGCGGCTTTTAAACCGGAATACTTACCAACAGACGTAACATTGGAAATTTATATCGCACATACACAGATTACTATTTCTCATTTTTAATTAACTGCCGTGCACGAAGAAAGAGTTAATAACATTTGCGCATAATCAGGATCAATGTCTCCTGTATGGAAAAAGGATTCCTTTCTGAAGAAAGAGCGATCCAATAGTTCCATAAATATTTTTGCCTCAATATGAAACAAAAATGCGGTTGGGTGATTAACACGATTGAAGCATGCATTCCATCACATGATGACAATTTCCCAAATTTTTTCATACTCTTCGATTTAATTGATATTCCCTTTCAAGATCGTTCTCATTAAAAATACGAAGCATCAATCCCGACAAAAGAGAATACCACTTATTCACCATCAGATATGCGAAGAAGAATTACACAACCGGACACTTCTGGCATCCTTTCGGTCACTAACATGTGAGAAAAAGCAGATACAAGACTGTAGAAAGGGGATAAAATAATTCTCTCAAAAGTCCATCAAAAGGAATTGCATGAGGATGAAATCCGAATCGATGAGAATTAATAACTCATTATAACGAAGCCCATTCTCGCTTTCAAAAAGGGCTTAACGTTATACATAGGAGCATGCAAATTCACTCCTAAAGCATCAATAACCTATAGTTCGCTGCATGGTGAGCCATTTACAAACTACAATGGAAAACTTTCGGCGAAATTTGTCACTTCTGGTTCTAAAGAGGGATAATGGAAGGAAGCGGCGGACGTACGACGTTAGTCAAAGCTGGAGCAAGGTGCAGCTTAGAGAAACAACCAAAATTAAAACACTTACAAAAGTAGCTCATTCCCAATAGAACTAGAGAAATGACTTAGCCACACGATTTAGAAATACTGCCCACGACAAACACAAAGGTACACGGAGAATAAAGAAAATTGCATAAGAACAAAAAAAAATCGAGTTCCTATTTTGCTATACTTCCAGGCCATTCACATCTGAATCTCTTCCTTACAGATGGACTCATGAAGGAAGACCGGAGTGAATTCATGAAAATTATTGGTATGGAAAAAAATTTTCCCTAAACAATTTGTTTCCAAAAATAAACAAATCTGAATGAATTCCGTTATAGAAAAAGAGGGGAGAATGAAACAAGGGAAGTTCTTAATGATTTTTGGTATGTCTCCTGCTTTCCGTCCCAATTAAATCCGACTAATACAGTTAAAAAAAACCAATACCTATTTCCTTCTATACAGATGAGATGAATCGTGTTGCTCGTGAAAACATGCTTAAGAACATCGGTAAGGAAGAAAAGTTGTATTTTCTCCATCCCATCACCAGGCGTCATTTATTAAGCATTATTATTTCCCATACAGCGCGCATGGACCCTGTCGAAAGAAAACGAGTACTAGACAGCATTAGTAAGAAAATTGTTTTTCCCTTCGTCAGTCTCCCGGCCCAGCCTCTTTTAATTAAACATTATTATATCCCACACAGCGCCGCTGGATCCTTTTGAGGGTGCAAACCTACTGAGCAGCATTAGTGAGAAAATTGTTTTTCTCTTCGTTAGTCTCCCCGCCCAGCCTCTTTTAATTAAACAATATTATTTCCCATACAGCGCGCATGGACGAAGACGATAGGAAAAAAGTACTAGACAGCATCGGTAAGGATATTGTTTTTCCCTTCGTCAGTCTCCCCGCCCAGCCTCTTTTAATTGAACATTATTATTTCCCATACAGCGCCGCTGGACCCTTTTGAGCGTGCAAACCTACTGAGCAGCATTAGTAAGATAATTCTTTTTCCCGTCGCCAGTCTGTCCGCCCAGCCTCTTTTAATCAAATATTATTATTTCCCATAAAGCCCGCATGGAACCTGTCGAATGGAAAAAAGTACTAGACAGCATAGGTAAAAAAATTGTTTTTCCCTTCGTCAATCTCCCGGCCCAGCCTCCTTTAATTGAACATTATTATTTCCCATACAGCGCCGCTGGACCCTTTTGAGCGTCCAAACCTACTGAGCAGCATTAGTAAGAAAATTGTTTTTCCCTTCGTCAATCTCCCCGCCCAGCCTCTTTTAAATAAACATTATTATTTCCCATTCAGCGCTTTTGGACCCTGTGGAACGGAAACAAGTACTAGACAGCATAGGTAAAAAATTGTTTTTCCCCTCGTCAGTCTCCCGGCCCAGTCTATTTTAACTAAACACTATTATTTCCCATACAGCGCTTTTGGACCCTGTCGAATGGAAACAAGTACGATATAGCATTGGTAAGAAAATTGTTTTTCCCTTCGTCAGTCTCCCGGCCCAGCCAATTTTAATTATACATTATTATTTCCCATATAGCGCCGCTGGACCCATTTGAGGTTCCAAAGCTACTGAACAGCATTAGTGAGAAAATTGTTTTTCCCTTCGTCAGTCTCCCAGCCCAGCGTGTTTTACTTAAACATTATTATTTCCCATACAGCGCGCATGGACAAAGACGATAGGGAAAGAGTACTAGACAGCATTGGTAAGAAAATTCTTTTTCCCTTAGTCAGTCTCCCCCGCCCAGCCAATTTTAATTATACATTATTATTTCCCATACAGCGCGCATGGGTAAATACGATAGGGAAAGAGTACTGGACAGCATTGGTAAGAAAATTGTTTTTCCCCTCGTCAATCTCCACGCCCAGCCTGTTTTACTTAAACATTATTATTTCCCATACAGCGCGCATGGATAAAGACGATAGGGAAAGAGTACTAGACAGCATTGGTAAGAAAATTGTTTTTCCTTTCGTCAGTCTCCCCGCCCAGCCAATTTTAATTATACATTATTATTTCCCATATAGCGCCGCTGGACCCATTTGAGGTTGCAAAGCTACTGAACAGCATTAGTGAGAAAATTGTTTTTCCCTTCGTCAGTCTCCCCGCACAGCCTGTTTTACTTAAACATTATTATTTCTCATACAGCGCGCATGGACCCTGACAAAAGGAAGCAAGTACTAGAGAGCATTGGTAAGAAAATTGTCCTTCCCTTCGTCAGTCTCCCCGCCCAGCCACTATTAATTATACATTATTATTTCCCATACAGCGCGCATGGACCCTGACAAAAGGAAGCACGTACTAGAGAGCATTGGTAAGAAAATTGTTTTTCCCTTTGTCAGTCTCCCAGCCCAGCCTCTTTTAATTAGATATTATAATTTCCCATATAGCGCTTTTGGATCCTGAAGAAAGGAAACGAGTACTAGTCAGCATTGGTAAGAAAATTCTTTTTCCCTTGGTCAGTCTCGCCGCCTAGCCTCTTCTTTTATTAAACATTATTATTTCCCATACAGCGCGCATGAACCTTGACGAAAGGAAACGAATACTAGACAGCATTGGTAAGAAAATTATTTCTCCCTTCGTCAGTCTCCCCGCCCAGCCTCTATTAATTCGACATTATTATTTCCCATACAGCGGGCATGGATGAAGACGATAGGGAAGGAGTACTAGACAGCATTGGTAAGAAAAATGTTTTCCCTTTCGTGATTCTGCCTGCCCAGCCTCTTTTAATTAAACATTATTATTTCCCATACAGCGCCGCTCGACCCTTTTGAGGGTGCAAACCTAATGAGCAGCATTAGTAAGAAAATTGTTTTTCCCTTCGTCAGTCTCCCTGCGCAGCCTCTTTTAATTAAACATTATTATTTCCAATACAGCCCGCATGTACCCTGACGACTGGAAACACGTGTGGTACAGCATTGGTAAGAAAATTGTTTTTCCCTTCGTCAGTCTCCCGCCCAGCCTCTTTTAATTATACCTTACTATTTCCCATACAGAGCTTTTGGACCCTGAAGAAAGTAAACGAGTACTAGACAGCGTTGGTGAGAAATTGTTCTTATCTTCGGGAGTTTCAGCGCCCAGCCTCTTTTAATTAATTATTGTTATTTCCCATACAGCGCGCATGAACCTTGACGAAAGGAAACGAGTACTAGACAGCATTGGTAAGAAAATTATTTCTCCCTTCGTCAGTCTCCCCGCCCAGCCTTTTTTAATTCAACATTATTATTTCCCATCCAGCGGGCATGGATGATGACGATAGGGAAGGAGTACTAGAGAGCATTGGTAAGAAAATTGTTTTTATCTTCGTCAGTCTCCCCGCCCAGCCTCTTTTCATTAAACAATATAATTTCCCATACATCGCGCATGCCCCCTGTCGAAAAGAAAACAAGTACGATACAGCATTGGCAAGAAAATTGTTTTTCCCTTCGTTAGTCTCCCCGACTAGCCTCTTTTAAGTAAACACTATTTTTTCCCATACAGCGGGCATGGACCCTGCCGAAAGGAAACGAGTACTATACAGCATTGGTAAGGAAATTGTTTTTCCCTTCGTCAGTCTCCCCGCCCTGCCTCTTTTAATTAAACATGTTTATTTCCCATACAGCGCGCATGGATGAAGACGATTGGGAAAGAGTACTCGACAGCATTTGTAAGAAAATTGTTTTTCGATTTGTCAGTCTCCCCGCCCAGCCTCTTTTAATTAAACATCATTCTTTCCCAAACAGCGCGCATGGAACCTATCAAAAGGAAACGAGTATTAGACAGCATTGGTAAGAAATTTGTTTTTCCCTTCGTCAGCCTCCCCGCCCGGCCTTTTTTAATTAAACATTATTATTTCTCATACAGCGCGCATGCGCCCTGTCGAAAGGAAACGAGTACTAGACAGCATTGGTAAGAAAACTGTTTTTCCCTTCGTCAGTCTCACCACCCAGTCTCTTTAAATTGAACATTATTATTTGAAATACAGCGCGCATGGATGAAGACGATAGGGAAAGGGTACTAGACGTCATTGGTGAGAAAATTGTTTTTCCCTTCATTAGTCTCCTCGCCCAGCCTCTTTTTAAAAAAAAATTTTATTTTCCATACAGCGCCACTGGACCCTTTTCAGGGTGCAAACCTACTGAGCAGCATTGGTAAGAAAATTGCTTTTCCCTTTGTCAGTCTCCCAACCCAGCCTCTTTCAATTAAACATGATTATTTCCCATACAGCGCCCATGCGCCCTGTCGAAAGGAAACGAGTACTAGACAGCATTGGTAAGAAAACTGTTTTTCCTTTCGTCAGTCTCCCCCCCCAGCCTCTTTGAATTGAACATTATCATTTCCCATACAGCGCGCATGCATGAAGATGATTGGGAAAGGGTACTGGACGTTATTGGTTAGAAAATTGTTTTTCCCTTTGTCAGTTTCCCCGCCCAGCCTCTTTAAATGAACATTATTATTTCCAATACAGCGCCGCAGGACCCTTTTCAGGGTGCAAACCTACTGAGCAGCATTGGTAAGAAGATTGTTTTTCCCTTCGTCAGTCTCACAGCCCAGTCTCTTTTAATTAAACATTATTATTTCCAATACAGCGCCGCTAGACCCTTTTCAGGGTGCAAACCTACTGAGCAGCATTGGTAAGAAGATTGTTTTTCCCTTCGTCAGTCTCACAGCCCAGTCTCTTTAAATTAAACATTATTATTTCCCATACAGCGCGCATGCACCCTGTCGAAAAGAAACGAATACTAGACAGCATTGGTAAGAAAAATTATTTTTCCTTTCGTCAGTGTCTACCCCCAGCCTCTTTTAATTAAACATTATTATTTCCCATACAGCGCGCATGGATGAAGACGTTAGGGAAAGAGTACTAGACAACCTTGGTAAGAAAATTGTTTTTCCCTTCGTCAGTCTCACAATCCAGCCTGTTTCATTTAAACATTATTATATCCCATCCAGCGCGCATGGATGAAGACGATAGGGAAAGGATACTAGACATCATTGGTGAGAAAATTGTTTTTCCCTTCGTCAGTCTCCCTGCCCAACCTCTTTTAATTAAACATTATTATTTCCCATACAGCGGGCATGGATAAAGACGGTAGGGAAAGAGTACTAGACAGCATTGGTAAGAAAATTGTTTTTCCCTTCTTCAGTTTCCAAGCCCAGTCTCTTTTAATTAAACATTATTATTTCCCATGCAGCGCGCATGGATAAAGACGATAGGGAAAGAGTACTAGACAGCATTGGTGAGAAAATTGTTTTTCCCTTCGTTAGTTTACCTGCCCAGCCTCCTTTAAATATACATTATTATTTACCATACAGCGCGCATGAGACTTGACGAAAGGAAACGAGTACTAGACAGTATTGGTAAGAAAATGGTTTCTCTCTTCGTCAGTCTCCCCGCCCAGCCTCTTTTAATTAAACATTATTATTTCCCATATAGTGCCCATGGAAATTGACAACCGGAGAGATGTACGATTCAGCATTAGTAAGAAAATTGTTTTTCCCTTCGTCAGTCTCCCCGCCCAGCATCTTTTAATTAAACATTATTTCCCATAAAGCGCGCATGGATGAAGACGATAGGTCAAGAGTACTAGACAGCATTAGTAAGAAAATTGCTCTCACTTCGTCTGTCTCCCGTAGCCTCTCTTAATTAAACATTATTTCCCATACAGCGCGCATGGATGAAGACGATAGGTCAAGAGTACTAGACAGCATTGGTAAGAAAATTGTTTTTGCCTTCGTCAGTCTCCCTGCCCAACCTCTTTTAATTAAGCATAATTATTTCCCATACAGCGCGCATGGACCCTGTCGAAAGGAAACGAGTACTAGAGAGCATTGGTAAGGAAATTGTTTTTCCCTTCGTCAGTCTCCCCGCCCAGCCTCTTTTAATTAATCATTATTATCTCCCATACAGCGAGCATGCACCGTGACGAATGGGAACGAGTACTAGACAGCATTGGTAAGGAAATAGTTTTTCCCTTCACCAGTCTCCCTGCCCAGCCTCTTTTAATTAAACATTAGTATTTCCCTTACAGCGCAAATGGATGAAGACGATAGGGAAAGGGTACTACACATCATTGGTAAGAAAATTGTTTTTCCCTTTGTCAGTCTCCCGGCCCAACCACATTTAATTTAACATTATTATTTCCCATATAGCGCGCATGGATGAATACGATAGAGAAAGAACACTGCACAGTATTGGTAAGAAAATTGTTTTTCCCTTCTTTAGTCTCCCCGCCCAGCCTCTTTTATTTAATCATTATTATTTCCCATACAGCTCCGCTGTCCTATTTTGAGATTCCAAACATACTGAGCAGCATTAGTAAGAAAAACGTTTTCCCCTTCGTTTGTCTCCCCGACCATCTTCTTTTAATTAAACATTATCATTTCCCATACAGCGTTTCTGGACCCTATCGAAAGGAAACGAGTACTAGACAGCATTGGTAAGAAAATTGTTTTTCCTTTCGTTAGTCTCCCCGCCCAGCCGCTTTAATTAAACATTATTATATCCCATACAGCGTTTCTGGACCCTATCGAAAGGAAACGAGTACTAGACAGCATTGGTAAGAAAATTGTTTTCCCCTTCGTCAGTCTCTCCGCCCAGCCTCTTTTAATTAAACATTATTGTTTCCCATACAGCGCGCATGGACCATGTCGAAAGGAAGCGAGTACTGGACATAATTGGTAAGAAAGTTGTTTTTCTCTTCGTCAGTCTCCCCGCCCAGCCTCTTTTAATTAAACATTATTGTTTCCCATACAGCGCTGCGGGACCCTTTTCGGGGTGTAAACATACTGAGGAGCATTAGTAAGAAAATTGTTTTTCCCTTCGTCAGTCTCCCCGCCAAGCCTTTTTTAATTAAACATTATTATTTCCCATACAGCGCGCATGGACCCTGTCGAAAGTAAACGAGTACTAGACAGCATTGGTAAGAATATTGTTTTTCCCTTCGTCAGTCTCCCCGCCCAGCTTCTTTTAATTAAATATTATTTTTACCATATAGCGCGAATGGATGAAGACGATAGCGAAAGAGTACTAGACAGCGTTGGTAAGAAAATTGTTTTTCCCTTCGTTAGTCACCCCGTCCAGCCTCTTTTAATTAAACATTATTCGCCATACAGCGCTGTTGGACCCTGTCGAAAGTAAACGAGTACTAGACAGCATTGGTAAGAAAATTGTTTTTCCCTTCTTCATTCTCCCCGCCCAGCCTCTTTAAATTGAACATTATTTTTTCCCATACAGCGATGCTGGACCCTTTTGAGGGTGCAAACCTACTGAGCAGCATTAGTAAGAAAATTGTTTTTCCCTTTGTCAGTGTCTCAGCCCAGCCTCTTTTAATTAGACATTATTTCCCATACAGCGCGCTTGCGCCCTGTCGAAAGGAAACGCGTACTAGACAGCATTGGTAAGTAAATTGTTTTTCCCTTCGTCATTCTCCCCGCCCAGCCTCTTTTAATTAAACATTATTAATATCATACAGCGCGCATGCGCCCTGTCGAAAGGAAACGGGTACTAGACAGCATTGGTAAGAAAATTGTTTTTCCCTTCGTTAGTCTCCCCGGCCAGCCTCTTTTAATTAAACATTATTATTTCCCATACAGCGATTTTGGACCCCGTCGAAAGGAAACGGGTATTTGAAAGCATTGGTAAGAAAATTGTTTTTCCCTTCGTTAGTCTCCCCGCCCAGCCCCTTTTAATTAAACATTATTATTTCCCCTACAGCGCGCATGGATGATGACGATAGGGAAAAAGTACTTGACGGCATTGGTAAGAAAATTGTTTTTCCCTTCGTCAGTCTCCTCGCCCAGCCTCTTTTAATTAAACATTATTATTTCCCCTATAGCGCGAATGAAATTTGACGAAAGGAAACGAGTACTAGACAGCATTGGTAAGAAAATTGTTTTTCCCTTAGTCATTATCCCCGCCCAGCCTCTTTTAATTTAACATTATTATTTCCCTTACAGCGCGCATGGATGAAGACGATAGGGAAAGAGTACTAGACAGCATTGGTAAGAAAATTGATTTTCCCTTCGTCAGTCTCCCCGCCCAGCCTATTTTAATTAAATATTATTTCCCATACAGCGCGCATGGATGAAGACGATAGGGAAAGAGTACTGGACAGCATTGGTAAGAAAATTGTTTTTCTCTTCGTTAGTCTCCCCGCCCAGCCTCTTTTAATTAAACATTATTATTTTTTTTCATATAGCGCGCATGGACCTTGTCGAAAGGAAACGGGTACTAGAAAGCATTGGTAAGAAAAATGTTTTTTTTTTTTCCATTTTGTAAGAAGAATCTGCAAAATAATCAGAAAGAAGAAAGCATTTGTAAGACGAATGACTTTGCTTCTCGATTTTGTATTAGATTTTTTTTTCATCTCGGTATTTAATATTTCTTTTTTTATATTCATCTGAACTAAGTCTGATTGGTCTTCGCTTTTTTTCCCGAATTTTTGGGTATGACTTTTAATTTCTGTCTGTTTCTTTTCATGCTGATGCTATTCAATGATATATTGTATATATATTTATTTTTGCAGTTGAGCTCGGTGGCATCAGAATTCATCCTTTCCTAATATCCTTCTGTATGGATTTTTTTCCTACTCCTTTTTCCCCTTTCAATATCTTTCATCTTGTTTCATTTTTTGCAGATCAATTTGAGGATGGCGTTCGTAGGGATTTCCTTCAAACTCCTGGTTTGCTACCTTTATCTTATTTCAGTTTTTAACACATGGGTGGCAGGCCCCGAGAAAATCTCGTAGTACGGACGACGTTGACGTCGTGCCTAAAACCGAGATTTCTCGGGGCCGGTCCCCAACCGTTCGCGAGCATACTATGAGATTTCTTGGGGCCTGTCACCCATGTGTTAACTCTGCCCGGATTTAGTCGTTTTATTTCATTAATAGGCACGGTAGCGCCAATTCCCCCTCTTGAAATCCGTCTCATAACGTAATTCATATTCATTGTATTCCTCTGAAAATTTTTTTTGGAACCACATTCGGTGTGCTTCATATCTCAAGTCTGAATTGCTCCACCTTTACAAAACGTTACCCCCTGGTTCACCTATATATAACCGCATTTTCACCTAATCTTTACCTGAAGTATCTTCTGACAGGTTGAGGGAGGGGAAAAAGCAGGGAAAAAGAGAGAAATCCAAAATTTTTATCTTAAGCTCTTTGGAAACGACTCCTCAGGAGCAGGATTTTGAAAAGTGATAAGACTGAAAGGTAAAATTTTGGTTAACCCAAGGGAATGTTCCCCTTGCACATTCGCGCTCGTCTTTGTCGTCCTTGTGAGACGTGTTGTAAATAATTTATTCCCCATATCGCTTGGTATCCGTTATGACTGCAAATCAGTCTCGGTGATTGTCAGTGGTTTAGCTCTTTCTGAAAAATGTTATTTGTGTTGTGATGTGAATTGGTTCCTTTGACGTTAGGTCAAGCTTATCTCAGGATCTCTGAACTTTCGACTTTTCAACTCGGAATAGTTTAGTGTAAATGTGCATTCAGAATTCTGAGACGAATGATCAGACAGACAAGTCATGAGCTTAGAAATACATTTTACCCACTATTTAACGATGTCATTCTCTTGTGCAAGTCATGCTTTCATTATTAGATCGCAGCACCCATATGGGTGTTGTGATTAACATATTTTAATCATAGTCTCAGTGTTAATGTTACACTTTTCATATAAGGTGACAAGTGCATCAGCGAATTCTTGAAACAAGAGGTTAGTCTGGGGTAAAGGATATTCTGTAAGCAAAAGGTAAATGACGGGTAAAAGAGCGGTAAAGTGGGGGTAGAGGTGAAACACGGGTAAAACTGCGGTAAAATATAGGTACAGGAGCGCTAAATGAATGGGAACGGTAATATTGTTAGGTGAAACTGCGGTACAAGAGCTGTAAATGAGAGCGGAACTGTAACATATAGGTAAAAGAGCGGTAAATAAGAAGGGAACGGTAAAATTCGTATGGTGAAACTGAGGTAAAAAAAAGGGGAATATTCCTGCTTTTTTACCTCAGTCTCACCGTCCGAATTTTACCTCAGGTAAAAAATTTTTTAAAGAGCAGTTTGGAACGTTTAATTTCCTGGGGTTGCAGGTGACACTGATTATCGTCCTAGGAAGACAGCCATTTCATTCCGTTTTTATTTTCCTTTTTTCTTCTCTTCCCTCCTCCATGGGGCGTTTTTTGACAAATTATACCAACCAAAGGAAAGATGTTGACTTTTAGGTCATCAAAATTTTCCTTTTTGTGGCTTGCCATGCATCTGTTTGCCACATGAAATGAAATTAGCTGTCGTTAATTTAGGCTTAGAGTGCTGACTCCAGTCCCGTTCCCAGTGTTGCCGGATATCGTGCTGGAGTTATGTCAGATTCATGACTGCTTCGGCCTTAGCATCTGTGTCTGGATCTTCCTTTTTTATTGTATGGAACATTTTTGTCATGAATTCTTGAGATGAGCAGGAATGAAACGGTGGTTCGCAGAGGCCGATCGATGTGGTGGGATATGGAGATATCTCACTCGGACANTTCGCAGAGGCCGATCGATGTGGTGGGATATGGAGATATCTCACTCGGACATCCTTGAATTAGCAAGATGGAGTCCGACATGCAATTCATGCTTTCCAGAGCCCGTTTCTCCTGAAACATCGTGGTGATGGTTCGAGGAACTCCAGATAGGCCTAACGTTTCGCGTTCGCACTGAAATGGTTATGAAACTCGAGACAGGCCTCTAATCTGTCTAACGTTACATGTCCTCTGAAATTCTTGAACGTCTTAAAAGACCTGCGATTGGCCTAGCGTTACTGAAGAAAAAAAATTCATACTACTTCATCGATGCTTTTGTTGTACCCGTATGGCCCATGCTTTCCAGTTTGCTTGATCTGTTGCCGTACTTTTAGCCTTTCCTGATGCGCCATTCAGACAAGTGAAGCACTAATTCTATTCAGTTGCAGTTTTCATGTTCTTCACGCCTAAAATATTGTTTTTTATTGTTTAGTTATAAGTGTCACATTTTTCTTCCAGAAGAAAACTGGTTGATTGATGCCAAGATTTTCTGTCAAGGTATAGCTCTCGATTAATTTCATTTCTCTTCTGGTGTGTATCCTGCAAGTTACGTCATTGACCTAATTTTTCTTTACAGGCAAACTTGAGTTTGACGAGCTCTCTCAATTCCTGGAAATGATTGGTATGCATGGCCTTATTTTTCTTCGCACATCCAATCGCCAGGTTCTATCGATTGAAACAAACTTGTTTTCTTCACAGAGATACTTGGGCACTTTCAGACCAAGAGTTTATTTCAGGCCTTCGGTATAGAGCCCGTTTTTCCCTCTCTGCGTCCATACGCCCAGTGCATTGTGATTAACTGATGATTATCTTATTTCTGATCTAGAGGAACTTGGGGAGGACATGCGCTCTCAACTTCTGAACCTGATTCGTATGGAAGTCCTTTTCTTCCAACTCCACCTCCATGGCCGGTCTAATTTCCAATCTCATGGATTTCCTTCACAGGCAAACTTGGAGCCCAGAGGCATCGTTGACGTCCATTTCCTACAAAGTGTTAACGTTGGTGCGTTTAACACAAGGCTCCATGTATCAAAAAGTGTTCAAATATTCATAGCAAAGAAAAGCATCCCCATTTTGAACCTTGTTTTAAAGTGCTTGGATGCATCAGATGAAGATTAACGTCATTCCTTCAATTCTGAACCACATACCACGACCATGTGCCTGTGTTTACCGATATCCTAGACTGAGATCAGCGAGATGGATGGATTTCCATCCATTCCTATTTCGTGATATTTTGATCCTTGATTCCCCCTGCGTCTGTTTAAATCCTTAAGTGTTCACATCTCTGCCGTTTGCCTATAATCTTGTTTACAACCAGAAGGATCATTTGATCTCGTTACCCGGCTTTGGACTGGACAAATTGTCAGGTGTCCCATTCTTAATTTCCGTCCTTGATTGGTGCATTTCCCTAGAGTCCCATTCGTGTTCTTTCGAGAATCGTCCCAAATCGTACGTTTCCTTCATGCTTCAAGAATTCTGAAATCCAGCGAGGATCCTGTCTTTATGTTGCACATACCTTGGATTGATTTGTTTTCCAAATCCTTAATAAATCAAATGAAATCTGACTCAAACAATCCCACCTTCATTGCAATGAAACATTTTCATATTTTGAGACGATTGAAAATCCAGGGAGATAATTATACAGAAAGTGACGATTCAAAATGTACAACAAATCGAACTGAAGTTGTCAGATGTCCTTGTCATCATGACGCATTTCGTTGATATTTTCAAATTTCCAAAAGTCATCTGGATTCATGATGTTGCTGCAAGTGATGGTAGGAGAAATCTGTTGCATTTGCTGTAAATATTCAAATAAATCTAATTTAAAATTAAGAGAAAGAATACCATTGGATTAGACCAAATCAAGACTTCAAATCGACCTATGCATTTTAAAATTGGTACACAGCCTGAAAATGATTAGAACTTCATGCAGTTGAGGTGCATGCTAATATTGATCCTAGATCACAGGGTCTTGACATTACTTCTTGCTACGTCCCCCTTCTCCCTTCTTTTTTTAATAGTTTCATTCTCCAATCATAGACATAGAATTCATCCTGATGGAAAAATCCCTCATGGCAACTCATTCTCTGGAGACCCGATGGATTTGGCTCCTTCAGCTCATGTCATATCCATGACTCTTCTTTGGAGTCCTTTCAACAGTTATGCATCATCAGTGAAAGGGAAGATCCAGCCGTGGAGGTGGGCGTGACGACCTGTCATGAATGATCTTCGGATCCGTAAGAGAAATGGAGAGGACCAAGTCTGCGAGCAGCAGGAGTGACTTCTGTATTGTCTTGGGATCCGTGGAATGGGCCAAGAAGACACTTCAAGCTCTCTACTTCATCTGACCCCAAATGTGGGGAACGAGCAAGGCTCTCTTCGTGCTAGAGGCTCATCCAGGTCAATCCAATGTCTTAAGAGTATTATGTTCTACATCAAACTCATTCAAGAACTTGACTCTAAATAGTCTTCAAATATACTGTAAAACCTCGCTAACTCGAACTTTTTGGGACAGGGAAAATCGTTTGGAGTTATTCGAAGTTCAACTTATCAGGAATTGCCTCTACCCGGAAAAATAAATAAAAATAGCTCATGTTAAAGGATGTAAGAATATATGTTTCCGTTCTCATAAATCTGAGGAGCCACAACCTTCTCATTATAATTGGCTTCATTCATGTTTAGTGAAACTCTGATACTCTATGAACAAACTGCATTCGTCACAACGCTCTTCAACCAGGACTCCGGAAATCAAATATGAATGGAATGGCCAGAAGTGAGAGCAATAGACACACTTCAGTGCTAGAGGTTGCTTCTTTTCATAGCAGAAGCTTTTCAGTTTTAATCCTTAGGTTTAGTCCTCTCCACAGGCGTCTGAGGGAGGAGGGAGAAGCAGAACAAGATGGGCAAGCCCATTTCAGTAGTGGGAATCCTTTCGTTTAAGAAGACCCTCATTTTATCACCTACTTGAACAAAATTACCATGGCTTTCCGCTCTTCAACCATCAAAAATCTAATTTCTCAGTTAGATTTGGCAAATCTACCCATGGTGGTCATGAAATGGAGATTGCAAGATGGAGGATTGTGCGTGGTTCGATTTTATCTGCCACGAAGGCTAGTAGAGAACTGACAGCACTTTTTGGGGACACGGCGCTCGCCGAAGGCCTCGGTCTTACACGCATGCGCATTATGGTTAATATTCTAAAGGGCTCTCGAGAACTCATGCCTTCCAACCCCTCACCCGGGAGCAATTTAAAATCCAAAATTCGCGATAAAAATGGCAATTTTGGGGCGAATTCGTCACAAAATGAACTCAGCCTGTATCTTGCTCATCTCAACCTGCTTGCCAATTTAAGCATTGATCAGGCTAATATTTTCTTAGTTATTGTCAGACAACCAAAGTGTGAAACACGGACGGGACCATGCGTGGTCTCTCACCTTTCAGAAAAGTCCATGAAATAGAACTTTCGCCTTCAGAAACGACTATTTTACCGCCTTTTGCTCTCGTGCCTTCTTAACTCGTTTGGCAAGTCCAATCCTATAGTGGGCCTTCTAAATAACTAACGATAATCAAGAAGACTACGCGCCTAGTAGGTAGAGGTCGGGAGATGAAAGGAAAGTGTAATAATGTGTAACATTCTTGGTACATATTTGTATAGCAACCTACGCTGGCATGTACAGGTGCTGCCTTCCACTACGCTTATCTAGTTAGATCCAACCATCAAGAAGGCTAGTAGAGAACTGACAACACTGGTTGCAGACACGGCACCTCGCCCAAGTCCCGGGTGGTCCGCGCATGCGCATTCAGGTCCATGCCCTGGAGGTTTATGAGGGATTCATGCCTTCACCTCCGTGACCAAATTTCAAATCCAAAATTTGCAATAAAAATGCCAACTTTTGTACAAATTCGCCACAAGACGAATTCAGCCTGCATCTTCTTTATATCTAAACACGTGCTAAATTTTGCATTGATTAGGCTAATATTTTTTTAGTTATCGTCGGACACCAAGTGTGACAGGGACGGACAGGACGGGACTATAAATGGGCTCTTTCCTTTCAGGAAAGGAGGCCCACTAAAAAAGGAAAAAAAAAGGATTTTCTCCCGAACAGGTTTCTTGCATTTCACCTGTTCAACAAATCGATAAGTCCAACAAGAATTCCCCCCCTCCCCCTTCACACCCCGATTTCGAGTTAACCATGAGAAAATCGTAATCAGGAGTGAAAATGTCGCTCGAGATATCCGGAAATTTGAGATAAGCGAATTCGAGTTAAACAGAATATTTAACATGGTGTCTCATGAGATTCGGCCGGAACGAAGCATTGAACTATGAAATAAGGGGAGTTTCGACTTATCCGGATTCGAGTTAAAAAGTTTTTAATAACATTCATACAATCAACAAGAAGTCAGATTTCAAAATCAATATGGCATGAGCTATTCCCTATTGCAAGCATAAAGCAAGAAAAATGAGGAGTGAGGCTTCAATAAGAATCACCACTCAAGAGGCATGACATGCTTTCCCATGCCTTTTGACTTTACAAGCGATTTAATCACCATCATCCTGTGAAGTCATATTCAACACGTTGACTCAACGGGGCTGAGACGACATCTGTCCATGAAATAGTAAAAGAAAACCATTAATCAAAACGCACTGTTTCTGGATTGTATTCACTCCGTTATGGAGAATGGAGGAAACACCACTTCCTGAAGAATCTGCATCATCATGGATGAATTTAACTTACAAGTAATATGTCACTACCTGCAATCAATGAAAGTGCTCCAGAGGGGGTGGTATGAATTCAGTCCAGAAAGTGTATGTTGCACGAGGCAGGAACAGGGAGCAAATATGGTAAATCTACTTATATTAAGCATGCATGAAGGCACAGACTTATCGTAACACAGTACTTGTAATGCACCAGGCATCTAAAGGGTGTCTCATACAGGGTGCGTAAGAAGTTCTGTTACAAACTTTGGACTCACATACAGGGTGGGGCATAAAGATCTCCCACATTTTGAAGGGGTATAAAAAATGAACTAAGCTATCTAGAAAAAAAATGCATATATTTCTGAAAAGTACATAAAAAAAAACAGTTTCGTTTTAATGGGTTTTAAAAATCATATCAGGCAAATGGCGGCCGTCGTTGGCAATACATTGCTGAAAACGTTCCCGGAAGTTCTCCATCACTCTCTGGGTGATTAAACGCCCTCTGAGAGATTAAACGCCCAGGGAACATTTCCCTCAACACTCCGAGCGAACGTCGTGCTGTGTGAGCTGTGGCCCCATCCTGTTGAAACCACACATGTTCTGTATCCACATCGTCCAGTTTGGGGCGCAGAAAGGTCTCCAACATTTCAACGTACCGGTCGGAGGTCACAGTTACTGTTGCACCACCTTCCTCAAAATTCATGCCCGGCTAGTGTGGTTTCAGCCGTTGACGTGTGGTTTGTCAATGCGCTCCTCTCACCTCGCCAGCAAGCACCTCAAGTGCTCCCAATACAAGTCGGGTCATCGCTTTTAAGACGAACAAATGCCGAGGTGACTATACCTTCACTCGGAGTAGCGATGAGTCTACAGCTGCAGCGGGAACTTGTTCAAGAATTTCCGCACTTAGGGCTCTGCGGTTGGCATGATCTCTCTCACTTAATTCTTGAGCCAACATCATTTGTAAGGATGCAGTTTTAAATCGGCATGCAGAATCCTCCTCAAACTCCGACTTGATATCCCCAGTGCCACGGCATGCTTACGAGCGGATCGCCTTGGCGATTGCTGAATGGATGCTCTTACTGCTTCCACATTTTCTGGCGTTCTAACGGTCCTAGGTCTACCAGGTGATTTTCTTTTCAGTGTGGATCCAGTTGCCCGAAGGTTAGAAATCCATAGAGACTTGATATCCCCAGTGCCACGGCATGCTTACGAGCGGATCGCCTTGGCGATTGCTGAATGGATGCTCTTACTGCTTCCACATTTTCTGGCGTTCTAACGGTCCTAGGTCTGCCAGGTGATTTTCTGTTCAGTGTGGTTCCAGTTGCCCGAAGGTTAGAAATCCATAGCAAAATCGTTTTCCGATCTGGTACAGATGCATTTCGACCGAGCGCGAAACGTGTACGGAACGCTCTCTGCTATCACAGAACGGTTGTTCTCATAATAAGCTTGAACAACAAAGCCCCGATGTTCACCGGTCCCACTCATGATGGGTACTGAAAACGGTAGAGCCTAACCTACCCAATAAGACTTAGCGCACCTCTCTACCCCCACTACAGCCCGCACAGTGCCCCCTCGAAATGTGGGAGATCTTTATGCCCCACCCTGCATATATTAGATGAATATAGTAGTCAGAGATTCCATTACCAATGATGATATCATGAAATTCTCAAAATGAGTAACTTTCTAGGTACCAACGAGATCCAAATTATCAATACCAAACAGGGAGGGAAATCCCACACGATGAAGACTGACACTTGAGAAGTGGATTTTTTGTGGCTGGCAGACTTGTTCAACAACACTCTACTCATTCAATGAAAAATATATTTCAATAGCAATATTTTAATGGAGGTTTTGACCTTTTCATTTAGACATATTCACATGTTTTGATAATTCTGTCCTGCAGATTCATTGGTTAACGTGCTGAGACAAGGTACTTGTTTCGCATTAAGCGACATTTCAATAAGCATGGATGGCCAGGCCCGAACTAATCACGATCATTTGGGTTGTCTTCACCCTCGACTAAAGTAACGTAATCTAATCTTATACGTGATATGGCTTCCATTTTTCACAGGCCTATGTACAATCACAAAAATAGAGCACCGTCTCATGGGTTAGACTCTTATAGACCAAACTGCGATCCAATTTCATGTCAATTCAAACCTGATCTCGGGAACGCCTTGCTAATATGACATAATATAATCATCAAAAGACAGTTTAGTTGATTCCTCAACGAAGAATATCAGGTTTCACTATTCCGTAACCATCTTTATACAAAGAAAAAGTTTGCGTTGACGCAAGAGCACAGTTACCCATTTAATACCTGGAGTTTTCCCGGTATAGCCCAAAAGTCAAGCCTTCATATAATATCTGTGCATGAGGTTACCCAGGAGGTGCGATGCCCCCCAAATTTCTGGTGTTGGAGTGCTAATAAGAATAAAATAATTCTTAAAATTTCTCTAAAGGAAACTCTAAAAATGTGCATTATATATTACACTGACTTATGGAACTGAATTAGCAATCCATGTGAAAAGACAAATCATTTCATTTTTACAAAATTTTAATTAAGGGAAAGAATGTGGAACGCTTTTGCATATCCTATCAGCGAAGAATAACAAAATAATTTAGAACATAGCTCTTGAACATGTAGATTGAAACACTTCATTACATTCCTGCATGTGCCCCATTGTTGTGAGAAAAAATGAAATTTCCGACTGACCAATTCTCTTCCTCCTCCAGAAGGGTAATCATTTTACTTATTCTTTGACGAAATTTAGTGCCAAGTGAGCCAACCGAAATGACGGCTCTGGTGATTAACACTACATCTATATCCGTCGAATGGAAGCCTCCCATGAAAGACAAAAACCATGATTTCATTGTGGGATATCAGATATACCTCAGTGAGGAAAATAGTAGCGAGAAGCTTTCGGTGAAACCACACTCCCACAGCATTATGAATGAATCTTCATGGACTTATACTGTCACGGATCTCCAACCGAATTCGACGTATCAAGTTGAAGTGGCCGCCAAGACAAGTAAAGGTACAGGTAGGCGGAGTAGCCCCATCATCGTGAATACCCTTGGAGGAGTTCCTTCAAGTCCCACACTCCAGATAAGGTTGGTTACTTTTTAGATTTAATTGCATTTTATTGTACTTGCACAATACTAAAAAAGAAAATGTAGCCAATTAAGTTGGCCTAAACCAATTCTTAGCATAGCTGAACGCCAAAATATTTAGGCCCTATACGTCGTTTCCAGAAATTTGCTAGAATATGGAAAATTCACATGCATATACCTAATTAGGCTTTCAGCAGAGGAGTATCCTACCGTCACCATTAACGCAACATGGACCAATCCCTCCCATACCTTTGGGGAAATTCAGGCGTGGCGCTTGCGTTACCGGAAACGACCCAACTTCTGTGGGAATTCCTCACAAAATGAAACAGAGCAGCTGGATATGAAGGAGTTCATATTGAACGACTTCGAAAAGAATGAATATACTATGCACGACCTTGGTAAGATGAGTCAATCCAGGCCCTCATTGTTAAAACGATAATTATTTTTCTCATATCATGTATCATGTCCACCTCGCATTCACAGAGAAAGGCTTCAGATATGAGTTCCGATTGGCTGGCCGCAACGGTGTTGGTTATGGTCAGGAGGGATTTGCTTATATGACAACACCTGAAGGACCTCCTACTGGAACCCCTACAAAAATATCCTTCCGTTTCATCACTTCAGACTCCGTCCTACTCACCTGGGATGTTCCAGAGGCCTCTCATTGCAATGGACGTATTCTTGGCTACACTGTGAAGTTCCACAAGAAGTTGAATGATGACCTCTAGTCAGTTTCCTTATAAAGGTGCGGCTTCCATCGGAACAACCATCGCCATTATCAAAGATGAAACCGGTTATTTCTTAACTGCTTACGAAAAAGTACGTAGGAATCGACCAAGACTTGTTAAACCTAGAGGTATGAAGCATGATGAAGGTTCAGGAACGGATGTGGCACCCTCCGTAACCGGGAAAGAGTCTCTCCTGTATAAACTACTGTTATAGACTTAAATAACCTCGAGGTGCATTACAAGCACGGCGTCGTTGGTCGGAAGATTCCTTGGAAGTCTGGTGGGATGAAGATCCACAACACATGTCCGGATATAGGGTATTTGAGGATGAATAATAACCTCGCTCAAGAAAAATTTGCACCAGGCCCTGGTTCCTGTTTATCTGTTTCTTCTCAGATATACTATACCATGAAGGACGACATGGATCTGGACCAGTGGATGCACATAGATACTTTGAGCACGTTTTCAGCTGAGGTGCCAAACCTTCAAAAATGGACAATTTATTCCATCAAAGTGGCAGCCCGAACCAAAGAAGTCGGAATGGTTTTCTTACTTTTATTTCACGACGGAGTTACATGCAATGGTGTTGTATCATGTAATGCACATTATATCTATTAAGGGTTACTTAGGGAAGCAATCAGAGATGATCCTGGTGAAGGTCGAGCCAGAGGTTGTTCCAACAGTTCCGTCTGTAAAAAAAGAGTATAGAGATAGTCCCATATTCATCGGTTGGAAGGACCCTACTGCTTTTCATCCCTACCGGAACAAGGTACCAATTTTAGCGGAACTGTTTGGGATTCAGGGGAAAAGAAAACGATTGATAGTCGAATTAAAGGCACGGTCTAACTGCTGATTTTAAGCGTAAAATAACTGACATATCATGAGTCTCCTGTAATCTCTTGCTTAAAAAAAATGAAAATAATTTTCCGAAAGGGAAAGAATTATGGGTAACTTGAAGGTAAATGTGAAACACAGAGCTCCGAAAGCACTAGGAATCTCACATTAAATCTCTAATACATGCTGAAACGATTCATCAAGCAGCATGTATGGCAACAACATCAAATATGACAGGAACATTTGCGCAAATTGAAACTTGTATAGGAGGGACATTATTTAAAAATGGAAAATACAGTACGTCAGTAGCCCTCTCGAAGGGGAGGGCGACACGTTTTCATCGAAGTGAGAGAGTGAAGCTTCGTATTTTCGGGCACCGATATTACATGATTATTAGTATTCATTGAACCAATGCTTGTTCTTTTGCTGATTTTCCATTACTCATTTCAAACATAAAATCCGGACTTTCGCAAGTCCTAGCCTATATTTAAAAAGGGAAAATTAATCTATTTATTAAAGGTTTCGATTGATGCAGTGAAAAAGTTCGTGGACGACTATGGAATCACACAGACGGAAGTTATACCAACGAAAATCGTATTTTATACCAAAACCTCCGGCACATTTTTGCCTATGCCCTTCACGACATACAGGGTGAATGTGACCGCCATACCAATAGATCTTGGGTATCGTCCTGCAATGAGCACCCATTTCACCACGGAAGAAGATGGTGAGGCACGTCCAGAATATATTTCGTCTTTCCAGTTGAATCTACGCTAATATATACCGATGATTTTTCAGTCCCTCCTGACATCACCCGACCAAGATTTTTTGGAGTGACGAAATCAGGGACAATCATGGTGGTTTTGTACCGGGCTTCGGAGAAATTCGGATCGGTATCGCATTACTCATTGGTGGTAGTGCCTGAGAGCCACGCAACTGATGACATTCATCCAGATGAGTATCATTTATCAGATGATGTAAGGCTCTACTAGGCTGGAATATTTGAAGATAGCCAATGTACAGTAATATATCTATATAAATTTAAAAAAATACACACTCGTTTGCGAAGAAAAAAAGGAGCCGCTATTCAGATGTGTATATCTGAGAATTAGTGGAAACTATGGCTGCGTAGTTTTCAATATACAGGGTGGGCCAAAAGTTTTTGCCCCTGTATAAAAATGTGAATATCTCCTGAACGGCTTGGGCTACATAGTCGAAAAAAAAACTAAAAGAAAGTTCATTTCATCCTCTTTCTGAAAATATATGGTTTTAGGTTCCTACATTCATTTGGAGATGAGTCATGGCCGTTTGAAAAAAACACAGAAAAAAAAAGTTGCCAAAACGAACCTATACCGTGTCGCCCACGGAAATCATCCTCAGCAGCTGGCTTCAAGGTCGCACGCGCTGTCATTTTCTTCCTTCCTAATTGCTCCCTACCTTCTTTCCCTTCTTCATAATGTGAAGGTTGAAAATTTGAAGACTTTAATGCTTGATTTGGATAACCGACCAGCCGAAGATCGTGACAAAGTTAAACGACCTCTGGTGGTCCACTCCGTGCGTTGTGCTGAGTGCTTGTCTTTGCAGTGTTAATTTTTTTAATTCACCTTTTTTTACCTCTTATTCAGAAACCCTTACAGGGAAAATGGGTACAAACCGTGTTCTAACTGAGAGTGATAGAGTTTTAATTCGGTCGCTTCGGGAAGAAAAAGGATTTACCTTGAACCAAATCTTGCGTGAATATCCCGATCGAAAATGGAAGAAAAAGACTGCGTTATATCTTGCGAAAACTGTGTGAAACTGGCAGTGCTGAACGTCTTCCAGTCACAGGCCGTCCCAGAAGAGTAAGAACGCCAGAAAACATTGACGCTGTGACCAATTTTTCTTGTAAAGGTTTCTGAATAAGAGTTTAAAAAAAGGTAAATTAACAAAAAAATTAACACTGCAAAGACCAGCACTCAGCACAACGAGCGGAGTGGACCACCGGAGGTCGTTTAACTTTTGTCACGATCTTCTGCTGGTCGATTATCCAAATCAAGCATCAAAGTCTTCAATTTTTATCCTTCACATTATGAAGAAGGGAAAGAAGGTAGGGAGCAATTAGGAAGGAAGAAAACGACGGCGCGCGCGACCTTGAAGCCAGCTGCTGAGGATGATTTCCGTGGGCGGCACGGTATAGGTTCGTTTTGGCAACTTTCTTTTTCGGCATGTTTTTTTTCAAACGGCNTGAGGATGATTTCCGTGGGCGGCACGGTATAGGTTCGTTTTGGCAACTTTCTTTTTCGGCATGTTTTTTTTCAAACGGCCATGACTCATCTCCAAATGAATGTAGGAACCTAAAACCATAAATTTTCAGAACGAGGATGAAATGAACTTTCTTTTAGCTTTTTTTTCGACTCTGTAGCCCAAACCGTTCAGGAGATATTCACATTTTTATACAGGGGCAAAAACTTTTGGCCCATCCTGTAATATATATAGACGATCGTGACTGACTGCCTGACTGACGCTTATTCTAACCATGTTCCAGAAAGGTTAGAAATCTAAAAATTCGTACACATGTGCCTTTTGGGGTGCAGAGTTCAGAAAAAATCCGACTTTCGAGGTACATGCCCTGGGGGTAAACATTTTGGGGGGAGAGGTTTTTTTAAATATATATCGTGATGGATAAGGATGTCATCGAGAGGCTTGATGGGATGTCTCGAGTTCGGTGGTGTAGTGGTAGCACACCTGACCGGTAATCATTAGGCCCAGGTTTAATTCCCGGCCATTCCGTGCCTATTTTTGCCTTCTCTTGCCTTCCATGTCCAGTTGCTTGAATAAAACGGAGAGACATGGAAAGCTGAAACATGGCATGGACCGATGAGTTCAGGAAAAATGAAAATTTTAGATCAATGCCCTGGGGGCATATTTTTGTTAGCCGACGTTTTCAAGTATTTTTTTTTGTCCTGGCGTATTGAGCTAGTGTGGAAAGATGAAACTTGGTACATCACTACCTATAGGGATGCTGCAGCAAACTTCAAACTTTAGAAATGCCCTGGGAAATGTCCTGGTAAATGCCCTGGGGGCACAAATTTAATAGGGAGATGTTTTCAAATAATTTTTTTTGCATCAGTTAAACTGATGAACACGGAAAGCTGAAACTTTGCATGAATGTGACTCCTGAGACAAAGAGTTAAATAAAAATGTTAAGTCCCGATACATCCCCTGGGGGAATTTTTTCAAGGGGCGATGTATTGAAAAAAAAATTGTTGTGGCGAATTTCACAGAAATGGAAAGGTGAAACTTGGCACACGTGTAAGTGACATGATATTACTGAGCTGAGGAAGTGTTCAGCTTTCATGGGGCATCCCCTCCGGGCATGACCTTTGGGTGGGTCGGCTTTTCCAAGCATGTTTTTTCACCAGCGAAAAGGTCAAGCGTATAATATTGAAACTTTGTGGGCATGTAGTTCACCTGGCAGGCATAGAAAAGTAGCTGGCGCACGCATCACTGAAGTGATGTTGATTTAAGGAAAAATTAAACTTTTTTTCATACGTCTCCTCAGAGCACAACTTTTGAGTTTTTCCCAATACATTTTTTCCCCAGCAAAAAGGGGAAACGTATCAGGATGAAACTGGGTGGCATGGATTTCCCTGTGTCTACATTTCAAAAGGAAAAATATTTTCGTTAAAACCTATTAGGGCACTTTTTTCAGTCCCATTTTCCTGATTTTTTTTTTGATCCAATGAAACAAAGACAGAAAATATAAACTTCCCTCAGAAGTACCTGTTTGATGGGTGAGTGGAGGAAAAATCCTAGCTTTGAAATATGTCTCCTTAGCGTAGATTATTGTTGGGAAGTATTTCAAAATGTATTCGCCACACTTACAAAAAGGGACACAGGAAAAGATTTCAAGTTAGGCTCACATAGGATCAGAGAGGTAATGATTTTGATAAAAATCAAGACTTTCGACCCTACATGTCACGTATTTCAATGGGGACGTATTTTAAATACGTGTTTCCCATTTCGGAAAAAATGAATGAATTAATCAATATCCAAGGTAATAAAGCGCCGAAGGCGCGACCATAGCTCGCAAAAACGCATTAACTCGCTAGTATTATTTCACCGTAATCACGCCGATGTCCTCCTGCTTCCAGAGGAACAGGATGCCTCTTTCTCATCTTGGCATTAGGGGAATTAAACAGATTGTTCAGACCTGCCATATCAACATTGAACCATTGTGGATTCAACATTTCTGCAATGTTGAAGTAAATGGATTTTCAATATGGAGTCAACGTTGATAAGTTAATGTTGAATCAGCGTCGCAATGTTGCTGTTGACCATTTAGTCAATCTTTACATACCTTTGATTTCTACATTGAATCAATTGTTGACAAAAATGAACTTTCAACATAGAACCAATGTTGACAGGCAACGTGGTTTCAACATTAGCTCTGTTGACGAAATGCCGTTGAATCAACGTTGATTCAACGTTACTTGGCAGACGATGATGTATCAGGGGAAAAAGTGACGTGATCCGAAACGCAAGGATTTCTCCTATGATTTTTTGTGACTTATGGATTTTCAACGATTTCGATTATTCGATTCACACACGCATTAATTCTATCCTCTAAGCTGAAACGGGCCACCTTACCTTGCTATTTATAATTATTGTAGTGGAGATGAACAAGTCCGGGGTCTGGCAGTTGAGTTGATAAGGTTGAACTGCTGCCTTTACTGCCTAAAGACGCCTGCGTCTTTCTTTTTTTTGTAATATGTGCCTAAATGCACGTATACCTGTGTGGGTACTGGACGCTATGACTTGACCTTGACTGTCAAGAACGAGTCGGGAAGGGAAGTCAGAGGGGAATGTAGTCGGCGAGCCTTCCTCAAATGGACAAATCAAGGACAAGTCGGGGATGGGAAGCAGCGTGCATGTTGCTTAAGAAAATATATACAAGACCCGCAGGCACGGCCGCCTTTCACTGACAGCCACGGATATATGAAAGAGGGAAGCAATCAATCAAATACGAATAGAAGATGTTCATTCGTATTTATCTTCATGAAACTGTCAATCGATTGGGAAATCAATACGGTATATTCCACAAATTGACTATGACAACTTGTTCGGACACGTCATCTCCTGATGACGTTTTATGTGTCGACCCCCTTATTTTTTCATGCTCCCCTATTTCCAACCACGGCCCCTGAGGGCTATGGTCACCTATTCGGGGAGGGGACGAGTGTGTATGTTATAAGAGAAGATATACAAGAATCGAGTATCGTGTCGCTTTCATTCAGTCGAGAAGATGGAAGGTGTTTGCACAGACGCTGTGCTTGCAAAGCTCAACTATGATTTTGCTCTCGAGTTGTTCACCGAGAAGGAACGCAGGAAAGATTTCAACGTTGTTCCTGCCATAGCTGGTAACGTGAATGTGTCGGGGCTCATCAGATGGGGATTCTATCTGGACGTCGATCCGAAGACCGCATCGACGATTCAACCCGTCAAAGAAATGGTGTTTTTTCCTCATTGACACGCTTACTTCATCCATCTCTCTTCTTAATGCCTTCGATGGCTCTCGATGAACATGTATAGCATCTGCATTTCCACTTGCCGCACCCATGACTTCCTTTATTTCTTTCTCCACCTTGTCTTGTATTTTTTGATAATTCCTCAACCTTCTTCTCGACGTTCTTCATGGCCTTCAGCAGATCTGACTTGGTAGCTTTAATTTATTTCATGATATATTCCAGGGTGTAGTTTCTCTTTTCTGCCATCTTGAGGCTCCTATAGTTGTATGGGCTGTAGACCACCTTCTCTTCTTGCTGCCACCTTCCCTCTGAACAAAAACTACAGTTTTCTTGGTTGCCCCGAATATGTCGCTTTTTAAATGCGACGTGGACCACGTGCAGCTTGTGGCTTTCTCGCCACCCTTAGTTTAGCCCGACGTAGCTTGGCAGAGGTACCAAAACCACTCTGTGTTTCTTCGTCTTTTTTGGGCACTTCCTTGCTAATTAAGCTTTCGATTTCGGATATGGGTCTGTCCACGGTGACAGATGTGACATTCGGAGTAATATTTTTAGTATACAAAATGTATTTAACCATGGTATGGATGACGAATCAGCACATAAAGGCTGCAACACTTTTCTTTGGGTGATGGCATTGGTGGTTCTCTTACGTTAGAGGTGTACCTCTGTACAAAGAAAAGTGTCATAAGTTACATTTCGTGAACCTCAAGTTAAAGTCGCTTACACTAATGTTCACACATCTGTCATCGAGCGGATCCTAATAATTTAGTTTCATATTCATTCTATAGATTGAATGAAAGCTTGAAATTAGTGCAAGTCACCCTAAGATGTCAAAAATTGAAACAGAATGTAAGCCTATTTTGTGACGGTGTCGGATGTGACAGGAAAGTGTCGGATGTGACATGTTCTGAAAAGTGTATTTTGAAACAAGAAGTCTGTACATATATAGATTTCATTTTAAAGATATCGTTCAAATGTGAATAATTGACATCTACTCTTTCCGCCTGAGCTGATTTGAAATTATCAGCATGCATGGAAAGCCCATGCTGGCATCTGTTCCTGCAGTCTTATTCAGTCTCTCCAAATTCACATATTAATCACATTGTTCATTATCATGAGATTTGATTTGAATAATATATCATAATCATGACTAATTCTTTCATTTTCCAATGTAACATTCTCTCTCATTTATGTCTTTTGGGAAAAGAGATTATGAACAAAAGTAATACTTGCAATCTTAGGAAATTTTCCGGCTAAAATTCTAGGACCACTTGGCGTGGCCAGACGCATATACAGCTCACCACCTTGAAGGTATAAGGTTGGGACGCTTGCAGTTATGTCACGCACTACTCACAGGCGGCGTCCATGATGGTCCTCCTCCTGCAACGAATGAGGACTGACATGAGAAGAGCACTAAGAATATTTCGACAGGCGAATACTGAAGAGTTAAGAATGGAGTTTCTCGAGACAAAAATCAGGTGCTTCGATCTATTAAGAGAGAACAAGAGGAGGGAAGATGAAAAGAATAGAGAAGAGATTCACAAGGCCCTGGAAGAAAGAAACCAAGCGACGATTTGGACGATTGTGAGGAGGCATCGACAAGGACGGACGACGTGGGCGGGAACTAGATCTCTCCCGATAGAAGAATTGCAACAACATTTTGAGAGTGCATTAAAGAGAGACAAGCACGGTACAACACCTCTGGAAGAAGAGACACCAAAAGGAGAGCCTCTGAACTGGATGGAGTGGTTACGGCAGAAGTGCTGAGAAAGGGGTTGCAGGAAAAGAAGGCAAAGAAGGCTCCCAGAAATAATGGCCTACCCGTGGAGATGCTTCGAGCGCTGAGCGAAAAGGACATAGATATATTTGATATAATTTTTACTGGGATGTACGAAACAAGTAGATGCCCCCAAGAATGGAAAAAGTGTTATAGCTCCCCTATATAAAGGCGAAGGCTCTCCAAGAGAGATAGATAATTATAGAGGTGTCGCTCTTCTACCAGTATTAAGTAAACTGTTGGCTAGAGTGCTGCAGAAAAGGTTGTTTTGCTGGGTAGGGAAAAGGGGGCTCATTCCTTGGGAATAATTCGGATTTATGATGGGTCGATCGACGATGGTCTCGCGTGAACTGCGGAAGGATAGAGGTAGACTCTATGTAGCTTTTGCAAATTTCAAGAAAGCGTTTGATAGCGTCAGGAGAGAATTGTTTATGGGCGAAGATGAGAGGAACGGGGAAATCTAAACAATTTGTGATGTTTCTGACGTCCATGTACATCAATGTGAGGGCTTCCATACTAATTAATCAATAAGTGAAGGTTTTACGAATAATACCAGAGTAAGACAGGGATGTCAACTTTCTCCTTTATTGTTTGTGCTATTTCTTGCTGATTTACCATCTTTCCTTGAGGATGAACACTCGCATGGCCCTTGGATTGGATCATTGCAGATACATTGCATGATGTACGCAGATGACTTAGTCATTACTTTCCAAACGCCAGGAGGACTACAAAACGCTTTAAAGAGATGGCAAAGGTATTGTGAGGAGTGGGATCTACAGGTAAATGAGAAAAAGACTGAGGCTATGATACTCAGCAAAGGGTGGCGAAGAAAGAAGGGAGAGAACTGGTTTCATGGAAAGGAGAAGCTAGAGGTGGTGAACAAGTTCTCGTATTTAAGGGTAGTGCTTACCGATAATGGAAAATGGACTAGTCAAATCCAGAATGCGACCAATGTGTAAATCATTCTGTAATTTCAGGATTTTTACCTGAAATATAAGTTATAATTATACAACTAATTGATTGTCATCGCTGCACTTGAGCGAATAGTGCCTACGTAGACAATCTTCTACTGGAAAATACCTATCCTAATTGAATTTTTTCCGTGAAATAACCACAAAATGATGGATGTTTTCCGTCGTGTGTTCGATTTGGCACGGTGCAAGCAAAATGTCTAACATTCAACCATTTACCTTGCTTTCGCGCATTAGTCAGTTCACGTTATATTAATCCTCATATTCTTCGTCATTTTGTCCATATTTTCAGAATAAAAATACGTCTCACTCCATTCTCATTTTTATATGCTGTACATTTGGAGCAAGACCAAGCGAGATCCTCTTGAAGTCGGCGATTGAGGCTTCTTCTATTTTGAGATGTCAGTCAACCTAGGAAGCAATCCACAGCCCGTATAGGAAGAGTTCACTGAAAACATGATTGTTTGGGTCTGTTTTGGGTCAACGTGATCTTCCAGCATGAAGACACGTATGTCGTATGTCAGTCATACTAATTCAGGAAATACCCATCATACACGCGTATGATGGGTATTCGCTGAATACCCCATCAGAGTCATGATTATCCTGTATGTATTCACACATGATTATCCCGTATGAAGTTCCACTCACGCCATATGGGGTGCCATCCCCTTCCATTGCAGGAGCGTAGCCCAGAACAATTTCCCGGGTTGTGTCTCTTTTTCCAAGGCAATGGACTCTGAAACTATTTGCATACAAATCACATTGTGTGTGTTGCGGGTAGGCGGTGAAAAGGGGTTGGATAGGGAGGAGGGAGGAAGAGATGAAAGCAAGTTTCTAGAATGCTTTCAAAAGGAATTTTGATGACATAAATACCGAGTGTCAGTTCAATTTCGTTAGGGCCATTTTCATTCTATCCTTGAAATGTTGCACTATTATCAGAATTGTTTCACGAAAACACCAAGAATTTTCACTTATTTCCAAACCACTTCACCAACTCACGAGAAGTCTTTGGAAATTTGGTTCATTTAGATTTGTCAGTATTTCATTGATGATTCTCTGTTAACTTTTCCCCTTTCGACCACGTCTCGGCGCTGTGACCAACTGCCGATGTTGATGCAACGTTAGTGTGCCTAACGTCAACCATATCCAATGCAGCGAAGTCGGTCCAGGAGAGACAGTGTTAAAGGTATGTTTGCCCGTCGTCCAAGCTTGACTTTACCCGCCGCTATAGATACATGCAATATCGTCTGCTCGTCTCCAGTCACCTTCTAACATTTGCGAACCTCTGAGTATGGGGCCAGAGAGCATTCCATTCGTTTCTGGCTGTTTCCAAAGGGAAAGGACGTGGTTAGTGGCAGCATGTCGGAAGCTACAGTCGAGGGTTTAGTCCATCGTCAAATATCCTCAAGCAAAACCTCCTCAATCATTTTGAATGACTCTAGAGGGAAATGGAGGATAGGAAATGGATGATAGGAAATCGAATTCTTCACCAAGTGAAGAATTCGATGCTCTTAAATGATGATCAGCGAACATGAAAATATGAATGAGCCATTTTAAAATTATCGTTTCTTCGCAGCATTTACGCTATGACATCAATCCTTCAAGGAAATTAAATTTCACTTCCACATCCCCGAGTAATGCCAGTTCTGATGGCCTGCCACTTCTCATGGGTCGCTCTTGCACTATCCTCACACCCAGCAGCAAGAACAGCTTGGGCCGACGGGAGAGATTCATTTCGTCGACTTGCGAGGAGGATCGAAGAGCGATGGGTTCATTAAATATTTAAATTCAGGAGCGTTTATGATCGAAAATAAAAATGAAACAAAGGTGAAATCTAATATTATTTTTGCGGAGCCAACAGAGTAAACAAACTAAACAAATTGGTGGAACATTTTTCCTTCACTCCTGCAACCGCACAAACAAAAAAGAAAATTGATGTTCAAGAACTTTGAACGGACCCGGTATATTAATCCTCATATTGTTCTTCATGTTGCCCATATTTTCTGAATAAAAATACATTTCACTCCATTATCAGCTCTGTATACTGAGGAGAAAGACGAAGTCTCTGAATGTCTCTCATGAGACAGTGCGAAGACACCTGAGAAAACTCGAAAAGAGTAGGTTTGGGTGCCAACATGACAATCACGAATGAGCCATTTTAAGTATATCGTCTCTTCACAGCATTTATGTTTTGACATCAATCATTTCCACTTCGCTGGCTTCCGCCTTGCGAGGAAGATCGAAGAGCGATGGGTTCCTTAAATATTAAAATTCATGAGCGTTCAAAATCGAAAATAAAAATGAAATGAAAATCAGGGTATGGACCTTCTCAATGGATTTTTTTTGTCCGCGATGTTTCTTTCCGGGAATCGACTTTCCTGGCTGACGCCAGTTCTTTGAATTCTTTCGGATGAGGTGAGTTTTTTCATATGCGAGACCGTACTTTCGTCTTTGGGCCAAAATGATGAACCCGTCTCATCATGGAACAAAACATTAAATCCTCAGCATCTGCAAGAAACCGTTGCTTCTGCCACAAGGTCACTCGGAGGAGCTTCTGGTCTTCATTGAGGTTCCGCGGCACCCATCGGTAGGAAGAATTCCTCGTTTTCAATTCAAAAAGAACAATGTGCTCTACCTACTCTTGTGAATTTCCCACGCGTTGTGCGATGGTTCGAGTTCACGGTTATTCGACTTTATCATTCACGGCGTCGATATTTTCCATCGACGAGGCTGTGGCTGGACGTCCACTTCGGAATCGTCTTTCAAGCTATTCCTTTCTCCTTTGAAATTCGCCACTCACCTTTTTTAACAGTCGCATATGATAGTGGATCACTTCCGAGTGTCTGTTGTGTATCCGCATAGATATATATTTCCCACTTCCTCTTTCCTAAAAGGTACAGGATCACGATTCGGTGCTCAACATTTTCCATGTAGATTGAGGATTACACACGAACAATCAGAATAATATATATGGAGAGGATTCTGTGTAAATCGCGATCAAACTTAATCCATGCTATCACAAGGCATATAGGTACATTAAGCATCGTTCCTTGCACATTCCCTTCCCATTCAGGCTCAGAACTTTTCAGTCTCTCCTCGAAATTTTAAAGCTCCGCTTCTGTTCAGGGTCAACTTAATATTTGTCTATACCGTAACACAGTACAATTCTAAGGCACAATTGTGTGAAAGTACCGGCAGTGTCTCAAGTAGCTGCAAGTGCCCTGCAGACTGAGAATTTGTCATCTAGTGAATCTTCTTTCAAATTTAGATGAAGAGTTCCTCTTTGAATGCCACCCTCGGATGGAATGATGGAAGCAATTCAAATGTAAGCTATCTATGCAATTTAAGAGTGAAAATCATTCTTTATTAAAGTTGCGGCAGTCAAATTTACATTTCTATCGTCATTTTTGGGTTCATGGAAATTCAGGAAATTAATGGAAAGTGTGAACATCAGTTTATAGTACTCATTATTCGCCATCTCCAGGAGCTCATGTAATTCAGCTCATTCAGTAGAGTTCAGATATAAAATAAGCCGGAATCCTGATTACCCTTTATTGTCAACCTCCCCATCCTTGATTATCTTCCCCGCAGTTGTCATTCACTAATATCCCAAGGCGGAATGGGATAGTCGCAATTTGAAGTGAGTGTTTTAAAGTGAAGAAGCCATGAGGCGGGGACCGGGGATGATATCCGCCGCAAAAGTGGGACGGCTGAACTGGGACGGAAGAAAGCGGAGGAGGAGTTATTTTCCCCTGATCGACATGGGCAATGGCGCAGGACGATTTGGATCCAAGTCCGAGGCATCCTCTGAATCATTTTGGAGAAGAGGTTGAGGCATGGGATACTACATTAGTTGGGGGTGGGTTCAAACTTGGCACAAACATAGTCACGAAGAGAATAAGATTTTGTCAACTTGCCGTTTAAGCAACCTCTATAAAATTTTGTGACTGCGCTACAGCAGCCCATTCTCTCCTGAGTTCTGGCGGGGCAGGACCTCCTTTAGTCTAAAACTCACTCCGACGGCGAGACAGACTCTAGACTATAACTCCTGAATGCACAATCTTATTTCCAGGCAGATAAAGAGGTCTATGAACCAAAATCCCTCTTTATCCCCCGTTGGAGTTCATGTATTCATCAGAGACCGTTAACTGAAGGAGGTTCCAGCATTTAATTTTCTTTCTGTTTTCTCTTTAGTTTATGCTCATTTAAAACATGGAAACAACCAGAAGAGGAGTTGCCAGTCGGATTTCGTCTGAACAGATTCGAACAAGTAACCGATGAGCCTTGTTTAAATCATTAATGTGAATTGACCAGACATTTCCCAGTGGTTCGCTTCACCATGAAGATTCGGCGAAGTGATAGCAAAGACATGTATGTGTAAGGAAAGAAGACTGGAGGATGATTTCATCGATTTATTTGCTTACTGTGGACGGTGCTCATCTTTTAAATTCGGGGAAAAAAATGGATTAAAGGCACTCTGTCCCTTGAAATCATTCGGGGAGTTCGGGAACGGAAGAGAAAGGCGTCATTCCGGGGAATCTGGCGATTCGATGCATAACGTGAAGTTTCTACTCCTACACCTACATCAAAAATACAGGATGAGGGTGATATGCCCTTTTTTAAAACTGGATCTCGTCCCTCGAAACGAGAGGGCATTCCTTCATCCTTAAGCAAAAGAGATGATGTATAATTTTAATTTTCCTTAAACATCGGCCATCGGTCTCACAGCGTGTTCATACTCAGGTGGAGGGGTCTCGGGTCTTGCGTTCAGAGACGGAGTAGGGGAGGGAGGTCTCGTCGGTAGAAAAACTGCGGATTCGTAAGGCGGGGGATCCGAGGACAGGCATTTGGAGGCGGTGTCTGAGTTCCTTCTTTCTGGCGGGATGTCGCGGATCTCGTCCTGAGGTTGTGGGAGGGGGAAGATGTGGATCCGGATATGCGGGGAACGGAGGACTGACGGAATCGAGGTGCCTCGTTTTTCTTTAACGCATTTCCATATTCTAGCACACGAGTACACGATAGGCGCAAAAATGGAACAGAAGAAAAATACACCGAGAAGAATAGGAGGTGATTTGAACGATGAAATTTGTTGGGGGGGATCGACATTTTGCGAAGATGAGGGGGGATTCCTCGTCCTGATTCCATTCAGATCTTCCGTAAGGGATTCAATATATCGTCTGTTTTGGTCCATCTGCCAGTTCGGTTCATAATGGAAGGGATATCCCGCTTCACTTCGCCCTTCCATCATTCGTTGGAGGCCATCCGTCGATCCGCCAAAGTTCATCCTGAGGACAAAATAATTAATGTTAAAAGTTAAGTGCTTGAAGCAGCAAATAAATTCTTGATCAGATCGTGATTGCGAATTTTCGCTATTGAAAAAAAAAAACAACTTAATGCCCTTGTTCGATGTAACACACACACTCGAGGTTAAGAATTTCAAGGCCGGTTGCCAAAGTGAGTAAAGACGTGGAATCCCTTCAAGAAAATTCCAGGACCGATTTCGGTTGCCTTCCAGCGTTATGCCCGTGATTTTATTATGGAGAACAAAAGAGGCAAGCCTTCACGATCGAAAGTGAAAGTGTGCTCTATTGGTTTAATAGAAAGAGCTCGAAGTGAAGTTAAGGTCGGTCGCGAGCATGGACGCCTGTTCGTCTGTTTCCACAATTTGGGAAGATCGTGGCAGCTTCATCCGTGCTCACGAGAACGTGTCACAAGGCAAGAAATTTCCTGGTTCTGTGGAGGTGACGTCGACGAAGCCTTGCTAATGTACGATAGTTCGAGGCCCAAAGAAGCGCGAACATAACGGTCAGTCTCGAAACCGAAGCTAGTGCAGTGTGACGGATGTAAACTGCAGTCGTAACGTTACGTAGCATCGACTTTGAAAACGGGGAAACGGAACGCCAACGAAGGCAACCTCGGGCATACCGACGGTCATTTAACCGGTCCCTTCGACGACGTCACGAAATATCTTAAGGAAATTTCGCACCGAGGAATCAATCTGGTTAATTTATTGTGTCCATGACATTTCCATTATGTTTATTGTATTATTATTATATTTGCCGGAAGAACCCCCGACAGAAAATAGTTTAAACGATGAATCGATATCATTCTTTTCTCCATCACATTTTTAACATTGTTTAAATGTATAATAAAAGGTTACATTAAAAAATTAAATAATATAATATTTAAAAATAAAAGTTTCTTCTAGGCATCTCGGAATCACTTCTACTAATTAACCAAGCAGTGCCACCAGGAATTTCTATGCCATGCCGATGTCGTGGCCAGGATGCCACGACATTGTGCTGTTGCTACTTTGGATGAGTTTTTCGTATTGGAAATTGTTGCCAAAAAAAAAGGAATGAGAGAAAATGATGCAGGAGAAATTATGGAGGAAGAACAACGAAGCCGAAAGCGAAATCTTGTCACATTATGAACCGTTCAAAGTTATTCTTTGTTCGTTTCATGTTCATGTTCGTCCGTCGCAATCTGCCCTTTCTCAGATCCGAATTTTCGTTTTCCTTTCCTCTCGATAACGAACTCTATTACTCAATCAATATTAGCTGATTCACTGAAAATTCCTGAACAAGTTGGTGTTGGAATCATACTAATATATTGATTATTTATGTAATATTAATATTTTTCTTAATGACAACTGTTGTTTCTCTGAAAAATGGCTGGGCTCCTGTGGTTAAATAGCGTTCATGTTCAATGTGTTAAAAGCTGACCCGTTTTTGCTGATGGCGAAGGGGAATTCCGACCGACCAGGGTCAGGAAAAAAAAAACTTAATGAAAAGAGAGGCTGTCAAGCCCTTCTCAGACTTAGAAAAGATGTTCGATGACATTTTTTGGTGGGCGCAATTCATTAGCATGTTCTTTTGGGTGTCCAGATTTCCCTCAAAGATGAGCTACCGCGAAAAGATTTCATAAACGTCCCATAGCGTCTCCCCGCCTCTCAACTTTACGCGCTTCATGCATTGTCAGAGTCCGTGTGCGATTCAAGGACTGGGTCCTTACCGTAAGTGAGACCGCTGATCTCCAAGGGAAACCTTGACGCGACTTACGTCGGTAGACTATATAGCCCAAGGGCATGGCTCGCTTCCCCGAGCTTCCCCTTCCACCTGACCGGGCACCATTTGTGGAGATTTGTGGCTCCGATTGTGCCATCCTTCCATACTATTGTTCGTTCGCTGGCATTCCCCACTACACTGACATTCCACGCATGACTCTGCAGCCACGTAAAGCCACGCACGTAACGCAAGGTCTCAGCAAGGTCACAACTCTGCGGGAAGGATCTCCCAGCAAAGGCCATGGGTTTTCGCTTGCTTTTGACTGCCTCAGGCTCAGGATCTTTCGAAACAGAGCTCGTGCAAAATGAAACTTGCACCCGTGCACCACAATTCCGAGAGCAGAAATGAGCAAATGAGGAAATGAGGAATGAGCAAAATCGCACATTACCTCTTTCGGCTCAAACGTGAGATCCTCTCAGGAACCTCAATCGGGTAAAGGCACCAGTTTGTGGACGGGGGAAGGGAATTTCCCTCTTGAAAATTGCGTTACAGTCGGAATTCTTCGATTCGTCCCAAAAACGGCGACTATCTCTCGTCTTTCCGCTCTTTCTTTCCGCATTATCTTTTCCCCCTCGCTTTCCTTCTGTGTTATCTACTTGATGTTATTTCCCTCCCTCGCCTTTCCGATCGGTTATGTTATCTGGTTACCAGGTTACATTACCTTTTCCACACCTGCTCCCATGAAACCATGACTGCGTCTCTCTATGCCAATACTCATCAACAATACAACAATCTTCATGGTAGAAAGGTGGTAGAAGGTAGAAAAATCTTTTGAAGGAGTCCTGAAAACCCATCCACCACGAGCGCGGAGTGGTACATATTATGACTCAACTTTGAGCAACTGTTGATATTTATTCATACAACTTAGGCATATCAAACATTCAGAAAACAAATTTCCTGGTGTTTCCAACTTAATATGGAAATATCACGAACCTATATCATCCACAACGGATTTCAAAAGACCTCAAACACGACGCGTTTTTTTTTTTTATGTATCATTGCTGCGTAACATGACTACCTGAGTATGGTGAATGCCTTTGACACGTAGCGAAGTAATAAAGGTTTTCGAAAGAATGGACAGACTCACGTGAAACAACTTCGCCTGCGTCAGCATTGCTAATATGTTAATTGAAAAGAGGCTTCAGTGCGGCATCAATGCTTCAACATTGATTCAATGTTGACCGGCGAGACATCCAACGGTGAGAACGGCGAGACATCCAACGAGACATGCGAACAAACAAGATTTCCTAACTGGGAAATGCGATGGCGACACCTGGCCCAACACGGTTCGTTACCATATATATACATGCAATCAGTACGCGTCTCTGGAACTTTCAGAGCAGTACTTGACGTTTCCTCCGCATACGACTCCGGGGAAGATATTTGACTTGCTGGATATATTCAACCAAACCAAACAGGACGCTGGATAATTCTGTGCAGGGTGACGGACACAAAAGAATTTGCAAGGCCATATTACACCACGAGACAACGGCGCCCTGCCTTCGAGCATGAATCAAAATCACGATCACTGCCGAAGGGTAATTGGAGTGAGGGTAGCCTCTTTCTCATCTCAGTATTAGGGTCGCATTGTACTTGGATGGGGGATCTTAAAGAAGCGGATTCGGAGGATTGAGATCGTGTCCAGATATTAAAAAAATACCTGAGTCATGAAACGGCGCATGCGCACGAATGAAACAGATTGTTGAGGCCTGTCATATCAGCGCTGAACCATAGTGGATTCAACATTTCTTCAACTTTGAGGAAAATGAATTTTCAGTATGGAGTCAACGTTGATAAGCAAATGTCGACTCGACGTTGGCTGTATTGATGAAATAACGTTGACTCACCGTGAGTGTGCTACTTGGGGAAGGGTTCACCTTCGAGCAAGATGAGTCGTTTCGAATTTCGAACATCCGAGAATCGGACGAGGTGCGAATTTGAGTCATGCTCGGACCTACTTAAAGGATTCGCCGAAGAAGCTGCGCATCTGAAATGACGGCGTCTGACGTCAAAATGGCGACGGGGGCCTCAGCAGAGCAGTGAACTATGAGAGCATTGAGCGGGGCAGACCGGATGTGACGTCATAGCTTGAAGCGTCAGCAGAGTCTCTCCGAAAAAGGTCGAGCAATCGGCAGACAAGCAGAAGGGCGGGAGGCTGCAGCTTACACTTGAAGGTTCCCATTCGTGTTTTCATTTCCCCCCCCCCCCCCATTTCTTGTTCCTGATGGTGCGGGCTTTTGCTCCAAGCTGAAGAAAAACCTGTGAGTTACATCTCGAAATTGTCCTGAAATATGTTTTTTTTTTTAGACAGTACGAATGATCAAGGCAATAAAATTGATTTGATATTAGGTCTCAAATTTCCAATTATGATAGTTTAAAAAATGACAAATAAAAAACGCTTCTTGCAAGATTTTTGGAAGATTCCGTTTCTTCAAGAAAAAAGCTGACTTTCCGACTGTAACTAAAAGTTTACCTGACGATTCCGTCTCTAGAGCATTTTCTCCTTCAAAACTTGGATGAAGCAATGCAAGGAACGAGTAATTAAAATTCTTCAAACGTGTTGCAGTCATGACGTAGAGGAGGAAGGATTGGCAAGGTGGGAAAGGATTGGCAAGGTGATGAAAAAAGTTAAAATGACTCGTTTCTGCTGTCAAATTAAAATTTGTAAAATTGCTCCCATCGGCGAACCATTTCCTGCTCTCTAGCTCTCTCAGGAATCATTTCAGACGATTGCAGGTTTTCGCCGTCCCGTTCCCTCCCCGTATACGCCTTCCACGCCCTCTCTCCTCGACATGATCGTGCGCAGCAAATCCCTCTAGACGAAAGTGCGGATTCGGGTCGACAAGTCTGGGTGCCTGCGCCACACTGGATAGGGAAACCTCCCCCCTTTCCACTCCGTTTCCTTTCAGTCCTGCGAGTGGGTCTGCTGCCAAGGCCTCTGCCCTCGTGAGTTGAAGGCAATCTCTTCACGGCCAGCCATGCAAGCCTCCGAGTTTCTTGCATCCCCTTAATTTCATAGCGCGTTAAGCCGTGTGACCTGCACGAATGCAATCGTGGACTCCGCCCGATCGACTTCTCAATGGATTCAACATAGGAAGGGCTTTTGACCCCGACCCAAGGTTCAAGGTTCCAGATCCAAGGTAGGTCAGTGGTTTCAGAAATCGATAAGGCCCATTTCGATGCC
The DNA here is from genome assembly GCA_905338385.1 of Darwinula stevensoni. Lineage (NCBI taxonomy): Eukaryota > Metazoa > Arthropoda > Ostracoda > Podocopida > Darwinulidae > Darwinula > Darwinula stevensoni. The sequence goes on from CAJPEV010001503.1 coordinate 50,081, forward strand.
ACGTGTCGAAGTGGAACATTCCTAAATGTTATATTTGGACTATTCCTCTTAATGATCTCTCTTCCGAATTCCCCCCCCCCCCCTCTATTTTAATATGCCACCGCAATGTAATTCTCTAAGAGATAATAGATTGCACAAAAATACGCAGGCGAAGTTGTTTCACGTGAGTCTGTCCATTCTTTCGAAAACCTTTATTACTTCGCTACGTGTCAAAGGCATTCACCATACTCAGGTAGTCATGTTACGCAGCAATGATACATAAAAAAAAAACAGATTCAAATTGGAAACACTGTACATGATGACCATGCACCATCAAGACTGTCCCAGAACTCCACTTCTGCATTATTGATTAAGAAAACATTTAATTGGTTTCAGCAGCCATTACAGTTCAAGTTTAATTACAATATATCTTGCTAGTGTCGTCGCGTCATTTCTCAACACCAAGCCCTTGATGGCCTGCATAAAGTTGTCGGTGCCTATTTCGGGAAATAGGTCCGACACATTAAGGTTTTGAATCATTGCTCCTAGTTATGCTGGCCGAAAATGCCGTTCTGCTTGTTTGATGCGACGAAATTCGAGTGCCTTTCGGCTACTGTCTTATTCCCACTAAATCGAACGTTCCTCTTGACAGAAATACTTACTGGTTGATTGGACGAAGTATTGCAAACACTGATGGAGAAAGCGTTAAAAAATGGCAATACAGTTTTTTTTCCAATTGCTAAAGTCCTTTTTCATATCTTGATGGACATTTTTCAATACTTAACGTACGATCCGCAGAACTCTGCGCTCTTTTCCAATATCTATGCGTCCGTCAGTCAAAAGACCTCTGTCAAAATGAAAGTACGCTCTTCAATTCATAACGAACGGGGTTCAGAATATCTATGGACTGCCAATAAGCGACCGCACTAAATAATTATTCAGGCGACACACCTCATCTCAAAATGCAATGCTGTTACAATATCTCTTTAGGAGGAAGGAATAGAAGCGGAAAGAGAGCCTTCGACCAGTTTTCTTATTTTACTCAATGTAACATCATGCGATAAAGTGCGGAGTACGATATTTTTTATTGTTATAAATTTCGCGTAACATCAAACAATAAGAAAATTAAAATGTGCCAGTGAGGGAAAAACTCTAGCTCTCAGATTCTGAAGGTACAATATACACATGTTGCCTGTCAAGGCTTCTAGTATAGAAATGCACTTGGAGCCTCTATAACGAATAACGAACAGCACAATGTACCAGAGTGAGTGAACTTTAAAGGAGAGAATTGCAGCTGCTGTAACTGGAATACCCTTCTTTGCAAGACTTGGGGTTCATTCTTCGTTTAATCTGTCTCTTCCAGGCCAAAGCATCTCATCTACATCAGCTACGATGTCTTCCTTCGCTATGCAGCGATGAAAGCATTGACGAGAGTGGCGCATCCAGCCCCGAAAGCTTTCAGTTCGAATGGCAGAGCATGCCTCCGACATGGCAAAAGGGACACGCGATCACGAGCATCATGATCGTAGACCCTCCATTATCGCCACGCTGAAAAAAACTCCTCGATGAGGTTTAGGAATGGCGAGTAAGGGGGCAGGAATACCTGCATGCAATCAGAACGATCCTCAAACCACTTCTTCACTTCGGCTGTCTTGTGAAATCGAACATTGTCACAAACGAAGACAAAGACAGTTTGGTCTTGCGTATTCTCCAACACATCAGGATCTCCTTGCAGCTCCCCGAACCCATGATCAAGGACACCCAGAAGCCTCTTGGAATTAAAAGTCCCCAAAACTTCTTCACGATACAAGAAACCATCCTCAGACATAGCTGCACATGTGGTTATGTTTCCACCCCGCTCTGCTGGCGTTTCCACGGTAGCCCTCTCTCCTATGATGTTCCTACCACGTCGCCGTTTCTTATTCAGATTGAATCCGACTTTGTCAAAAAACACATATTGGACGTTTCCTGAGGCAAAGGAATCAAGCTCCTTGATTTGCTGAAAAAATGGGATCTTTTGGATAATTTCATGACAAAATTTATCAGTGACTGGGAAAGATGGGACTCTCCGATTAAGAAAGGTTGCTATCTAATATTCCCAAAGTTTGTGTACCCGGACGTACTTAAAACGCTTTTCCTTCACGTCGTCCGTGTTTCTTCGGAATGGCACACGATACAATTGCTTCATTCTGCACCGGTACTTGCTCAGGATTCTGGGGATTGTGGAGGTACTCAGTGCTTGTATACCTGTTTCGTCGTATGGCAGATTGACGCTTTTGATTTAATTTTCTTAAACTTTCCGTTAATCCAGGGTCCAGGCTCATCGAATTTTTACATTTCCTTTTGCGTTGAAGTATGTACGAATGTTGACCGACCGACTGAGCTCTCCAGCATTCATGCAGCGTGGGTTAGAAAGCTAAAAATGCAGTTTGTAGCAAATGAGCAACAAGAACATGTTCAGGCCTACAGCTTACAAATTAGATTTTAATAAATGTTTTTCACTTAACCCATGTTCTAGGACGTGAGTGAAACCTGCCAGATTTTTTTCGCCTTTCAGACCTGAATTAAGGCCACTATTGGAACAATATAATTTTTTGCATTTTTGCGCTCTTTCCCTCTTCTACTTTAAATTTGTATGTTCTATATATCGTTTTTTATATTTTGTATTAATTTACTATATATTATTAATTATAAATGTAATTACATAACTAAAGATTGAAAACTGACGGGTGAGAGAAGGCCTCCGACGGAATTGAGCCATGCATAAATTATTGAGTCCATTGTAGTGTAATATGGGGCGGAAAGTTGCGAGAATCACAATAAATTACCATAGAAATAATTGAAATCCATTGGATCAGACCATTGGAACAGACACTGGGTTTGAATGGGTTGATACTTAGGGTATTGATGCTTGGGCAACGCACTTTCATTTCTTGATGGATGGCTATTTTCAAAACTTAACGTACCCAGGTCAAAACTGTACGTACTGCTGTCAAGACTCAATTTCCATGCCCCAAAAGTCAAAATAGAACGTCCCACCATCAAATTCTAACGTACCTGGAGTCAAAACCTGAAGCACCGTCGGCGAAACTCAAAGGACGATCCATTGCTGCGAATGGGGAGGCGAAGAGTCCCGCGAATCGATGTCACCTATACCATGCGAAACTGACCAAGACTTCCCCAATGTCTTTCAATAGGGCGTACGTTACTTCTTGAGGCAAGGACGTTACGTTTTGACGTGAGTGCCGTAAATTCACTAAAACGGACCACAGCAATGTATTCCATAGGAAAGTATGTTTCGGAAAATGGAGGTATGACGCGTATGCCGATTTACAAATTGTAAATATTAAATTAAATTAAATTCGCTAAATTTCTTAAAATTGCCTTAAATTCGTTGGAAAGGTCGATGGAAATGTATTCTATTGTAAAAACAGGTTTATGTAAAGGACGCTTGGCGCGCGTGACGTAATATAATTTAAAGATGGCATAGATGACGCTATAACCGACTGATATGTGCTAGTTTTATTGCAATGGTTCTATTGTCTCTGAAATTTGTGCATGAACTATTTTTCCAGTTTTCAGAACTGGAAAAATAGATCATACATTGAGGACTTATCCTTCGATTCTCAGCACCTACTTTGACACCTAACACAATCTAGGCTCGCTTATTGAGTAGAGGTATGAACGAGGGGCTTTTCAACAGTGCTCAACCGAGATCATTTCAGCCTAGATTTACTCCTGAAAAATCCATCAATCAGCACATCGAGATAATTTTGTGTGAGCCAGATGCTTGAGGCGCTGTCGCCCAATGGCAGAGGCGTACTCCAACTCAACAGAAACTTTACAGTACTGTGCAAAGACCAAGTACTTTCTTTGGGCAGAGGTTACATGGACTGTCTTCAAATGTCCCTTCTTTGACGTTTTAATGCAAATAAGTCAATATAATTCTAACAAGGTTGTGGGTCATAAGCAGTTCAAATGCAGAAGCGATACAAACTCGTGACGTTTGGACCATCCTGTTATGAAGGTCCAGATTTTTCTTAATGTGAATACGTTGAAAATACATTTACTTTCTTCAGGCATTGCTTGTGTGAAGCCTTTCTAATGGAGCCTAAAGACAGACAAGAAGGAAAGATAACTTCTGCAAAGGGTGGGTGGCCTATGAGGGTTGATTAGGCCTCCCTCCATCAAATTTTGTCCATTCATTTCCGCTCGACATGGCAAATGTTGCATGCGAAATTTCATCCAAAGCTGATGGATGATACTCTAGAACCACTGGGACGCGCGGGATAGAATGACCTGTTTGCATGGTATGAATCGTAGGTATTCCTAGTAGAAAACCTTTTAAGGTCCAAATCGAGTGAAAAGGTAAGCCTATGGAAAGCAACTATTCTGGACAATACACATTACAGTAGCTTTTGCTTGATTGCACACGTATCCCCCCCCCCCTCTCCTTTCTTCTCATGACGGGTTGAAACGGGAAGTAGAACATTTCTGCTCTACAACAATATTCCTGGGATGTTGGGTCCATCAGGATGAAAGCACTGGAGATCGTAGCATGAGATTTTCGCATTTAGCAATATCTACGACTGAAAGTGGGTTCCATCGTCAAAAAACTTTTGCAACCTATCACAAATATAAATGAGGACAAAATGGCCTATGAAAGTCACCAGTTCAAGCAAGAAGCATTAATCTCTACTTATGCACGATGTGTGGACTAGGCTAACTACAGGGTTGCGATTCCCTTTTGAACCGATTTTAGTTGGGCATGTTGGAACTGAAAAGATTTTTCATTGATGAACGCTCAGGACCAAGACTCTTGGATATTACCGAATAGCAGTCAGCAATTTAGCAAGTTAACGGCTTTGCATTTTCGACGCAAGAAGCCCTTTCATCGCTTAAGAAGAAGCATGCAGCTCTGACAACTCTGGACGATGAGAGAAGCTCTGTGATTGGTTGGAGGGGACTTTCTCGAGGACGTTGGTTGTCATCAAAAGCCATGCATCCATCGCTGGCACCCACCCAATAGCTCTTCTTGTTCTTTTCTGTACATTAAGTTCCGAAAGAGGTACGTAAAGATGTGAAAAACGCACTTCGAGTTTCGCTTTTCGTACGTTAACAACGAAATCAGGTGTTAAGTTTTGTGAAAAATTTGCGGAGTTTTTGGATTTGAAAACGGAAACATAGTTTTGAGAAACGGACGTTAGCAATTGGGAAAAACTGTAACCCTAGTGATAGGTTTCTTTTACCTCATGGAAGTTCCTTTCCTCCAAATGGAGGCTTACCAGTCTGATGAAACGAATGATGATGGTGGGATCGCACTGCCGTTCATGGAGTGCGTGGGGCATCTTTTTTTTCAGACGATTCTCTCTTTCGAAGTCGTCTCCCTTCCCGCCTACTCTCTCACTTCAACCATTTCCCAGGAATAAGCAAGGAATCGATCTGATTCAAAAGTGAATCGGATATCTTCACGAAGGTGATTCCATTCATCGACAGAAGAAGAATACAAAATTGAATGGAGCCTCTCCGCTGGAGATCCTGATGGATTTTGTCTCCACATTCCCATGTGAATTAATTTTCATTTTGGAACGGTAATAAGTAAGTTGAGGTCACCTCTAACCAAATTAAATTTCGTTCAATGCCGACATGGCTCTGGGGTTTTACATGCCAAATGTTATCAAACTGTATACTGCCTTCACTGCTGGAAAATGATAGTTGAAGAGACACTCAAACGTACATCTCAAAACGACATATATATGTTCAAGAGTGAAAATCATTCGTTATTAAATGACATTTCTTTAAACATACGTCATCGGTCTCACAGCGTGTTCATACTGAGGAGGAGGGGTCTCGGGTCTTGCGTTCAGAGACGGAGTAGGTGAGGGAGGTCTCGTCGGTAGAAAAACTGCGGATTCGTAAGGCGGGGGGTCCGAGGAAAGGCATTTGGAGGCGGTGTCTGAGTTCGTTCTTTCTTGCAGGATGTCGCGAATCTCGTCCTGAGATTGTGGGAGGGGGAAGATGTGGATCCGGATATGCGGGGTACGGAGGACTGACTCTAACGGAATCGAGGTGTCTCGTTTTTCTTTAACGCATTTCCATATTCTAGCACACGAGTACACGATACACGCAAGAATGGAACAGAAGAAAAATACACCGAAAATAATAGAAAGTGATGTGAAAGATGAAATTTGTTGGGGGGAATCGATATTTTGCGAAGATGAGGGGGGATTCCTCATTCTGATTCGATTCAGATCTTCCCTAATGGATTCAATATATCGTCTATTTTGGTCCATCTGCCAGTTTGGTTCATTATAGAAGGGTAAACCCACTTTCCTTCGCCCTTCCATCATTCGTTGGAGGCCATCCGTCGATCCACCAAAGGTCATCCTAAGGACAAAATAATAAATGTTAAAAGTTAAATACTTGAAGCAGCAAATACATTCTAGATCAGATCGTGATTGCGACTTTTCGCTATAGAAAAAACAACTTAATGCCCTTGTTCGATGCAACGCGCACACTCAAGGGCAAGAATTTCAAGGCCGGTTGCCAAAGTGAGTACAGTCTTGTAATCCCTTCAAGAAATTCCTAGACCGATTTCGGTTGCCTTCCAGAGCAGCGTTAAGGACGTGAGACTCTCACAAGTTGGCTAGGTATCCGGAGGTTATTTTTTTTTTGTCCGTGATGAAGTATTTCTTCCAAAGTCTCAAAAAAATCAACTTACTCTCCAAAAATATCTTAAATAAATTTAGCACACAGGAATCCATCTGTTAAATTTACCGTGTTTCCATAACATTTACATGATGTTTATATTTTTTAAATTATTATATATATACAGGAAGAACCCCAGCTGAATGCAGTCTAAACGAAGAATCAATATCATTATTTTCTCCTCCACACTTTTAATGGGCAATCCATTGTTTAAAAAAGGTAACATAGGAAAATAATATAAGAATTAAAAGTAGAATTCTCTTCTAAGCATTACGTCTCGAAATCACCTATAATATTGAAGAGCATTTCGAATCTCTAGGCAATTACAGGCGAAAATACGGTTCGCATATCGAAGAATTCTTGAGAGGTAAAGAGTTTTTAAGCTGATTTAATCATGACTGAATGAGACTACTAGGTACTACGCACTGGCACTAGGTGCTTCTATGACATGCAAACCATTCGGGTCAGGATCCCACGATATTGTGCTTGTGTTAATTTGGATGAGTATTGGAAATTTTAGCCCCCCCCCCCCAAAAAAAAAAAAAAAAAAAAACAAACGTGATACAGGAGGGGAAGAAATAAGGGCGGAAGAACAATGAAGCCGAAAGAGAACTCTCGTCACATTATGAGCCATCCAAAGTTATTCTTTGTTAATTTCATGTTCGCCCGTTGCAATGTGCCCCTTCTCTTTCTCTCGAAGGTCATGAGATCATCACGATCCAATTTTTGGTTTTCCTTTCCAGCTCTCTCGATAATGAACTCTCCTCATTCTACCTTTTCTTGGCATTCATTTTGGTGGGTTTCGTGTTTCTCGTGGTGGTGACGGTGCTTGGAATCTTTATTGAAATTAGTTCTCGCGAAGAACGACGACCTATCACTAGATGTTCAGTTCTAGCTAAGGATAACTCGGAAGATTCGGACCACAGTGAATGCATTTCGAACATCGACAGCGGGAAGGGGGGGGGGGGTCGTTCAAAGCGTAATGGCAGGGCTTTATGGAGGAATGGATGACCAAGAAGTAATCGGTCGGGCAACCCGTCCGGTTTACGGGTAAAATCAAAGCTTCCATGAGGGGGAAAATGCGTAAATGGGATACGTATAAGAGCACGGGAGATAGACCGGACTGTGAGGAATTTGATTGGGTAACAATTGCGACACCATTTTCTTTTTTCCGACCAAGCGGAAAAAAGAAAAACCTCTGACAACCTGATTTGGAGAGAGGGGAAACAGTGTCGCATGTCACGCAGACATGCCTGGAGGGGGAGGGGGTATGGGGAGGGAAGTAAGGAGTCATCGCGAAATTCATCATCTCCCTTCCCTCTCACACTTCAATACGTATTCAAGCCCCCTTCATATCACTAGAGCAACGTCATTTATTCTATTAAAGATTCCCCAATAAACAAGAAAGTCATTCGCAACAGCTGGGACTGGACATATGCATCCTCAGCAAAATTCAACGGCAAACTAACGGTACATAACCTCTCTAATTTTCTCCAAGTATTCCCCAACATTTTGAACCTCCGACTTCTCTAAAGCGTCAGACGATGGCATCTCCTTCTCCACGGTCTTTCGATCTTTGATTTTTACTCGTCCTGCATGGTACTGGGAAACCTTCACCCTAACCGCTGGCTCTTCCCGTCCCCGAATTTCCACGAGTTCGCTCAAATCCGGATTAGCCCTCCCGTCTATCAGATTTGATAGACGACTGTGCTTCGGAAATCTTGCATTCTCGGAAAAACCAGGTGTCGATGAAATAATGCGAGGACGCTCTTCCTCGCATGACTCTGCAGCCGCGGAGAGCCACGCTTCGTCCATGAGACCACGTGACACAAGTTCTCGACAAGGTCGCAGCTCTGCAGAAAGGATCTCCCAGCAAAGACCTTGGATTTTCCGATGCTTTTGACTGCCTCAGACTCTGAATCCTTCGAAACAGAGCTCGTGCAAAACGAAACTTGCACCACAATTCCACGGAACACAATTCGGAGAGCAGAAATGAACGCCATCTCGAAATCGCGCGTTACCCCCATTGACGCAAACGCAAGATCCTTTCAAGAACCTCAAATCGGGTCAAGGCACCAGTTTGCGGACGGCTAAAGCAAATTTTCATCTTGAAAATTGGGATACGGTCGTTGGAGTAACCAAGAAACCGCTTCATTCTTCTTTCGATCCCTCTTTCATCTCAAAACTACGACTATCTCTCGTCTTCCTGCTCTTTCTTCTCGCATTATTATTTTTTTCCCCTCGCTTTCCTTCTGTGTTATTTATTTGTTATTATTATCCCTGCCTTGCCTTTCCGATCGGTCGGTAACCTTCCCGGTAACCTGGTTATCAGGTTACATAACTTTTTCCACACCTGCTCCCTTGAAACCATAAATGTACCTTTTTATCCTAGTTCTCATCGGAGTATTCTGCGTAGTACGGATTCTCATGCTATGACATGCAATAGCAGTACTACTCTACAACGTGTAGAATGCTACGACAAGGGCAGGGCGTAAAAAGAGATCTTTATGGCGTCAAGATAGAAAAATCATTTCAGAAGTCCTGAAACTCCATTCACCACGTGCGCGGAAAGGTCCATTTTATGACTCAACTTTCAGCGACGGCTGATATTTATTTAGACAACTTTGGGCGCATCAAACATTCAGAAAACAAATTTCCTGGTGTTTCCAACTTAATCTGAAAATATGACGAACCTATATCATCCACAACGGACTTCAAAAGACCTCAAACACGACTGGATTTTTTGGGCAATCCGGAAGAGAGATCTTTAAGAGGTGTAACCCCATCATAATATCAAAAAAAAATTTCCACCTCGTGGTATCGAAATGGGCATTACCCCTTTTTCAAACCACTGGCCTACCTTGGATCTGGGACCTTGAACCTTGGGTCGGGGTCAAAGACCCTTCCCGTGTTGAATCCATTGAGAAGTCGATCGGACGGAGTCCACGATTGCATTCGTGCAGGTCACACGGCTTACCGCGCTATGAAATTAAGGGGATGCAAGAAACTCGGAGGCTCGCATGGCTGGCCGTGAAGAGATTGCCTTCAACTCACGAAGGCAGAGGCCTTGGCAGCAGACCCACTCGCAGGACTGAAAGGAAACGGAGTGGAAGGGAGGAGGGGGGAGGTTTCCCTATCCAGTGATGCACCGGCTCCCCGACTTCTCGATCCGAGTCCGCACTTTCGTCTGGAGGGATTTGCTGTGTACGATCACGTCGAGGAGAGAGGGCGGGGATGGCGTATCGGGGGAGGGAACGTGACTGCGAAATCCTCCAATCCTCTCAAACGATTCCTGAGAGAGTTGGAGAGCAGGAAATGGTTCGCCGATGGGAGCAATTTTACGCTTGAGGGTCGTCGCGGCTGATGCTCGGGCAACGTGACAGACGCCTGCAGCTTGACGAAAGAAACGAGTCGTTTTTTCGTCACCTTGCCAATCCTTCCTCCTCTACGTCATGACTGCAACACGTTTGAAAAAGTTGATTTACTCGTTCGTTGCATTGCTTCATCCAGGTTTCGAAGGAGAAAATGCTCTGGAGAGAGAATCGTCGTGTAAACTTTTAGTTACAGTCGAAAAGTCAGCTTTTTTCTTGAAGCTAACTCAACAGAATCTTCCAAAGATCTTGCAAGAAGCGTTTTTTTTCTTAAATTTTAAAGTTACCATAATTGAAAATCTGGGACCTAATATCAAATCAATTTTGTTGCCTTGATCATTCGTACTGCCTTAAAAATTCGATATTTCAAGACAATTTCGAGATCGAACTCATTTTTCTTCAGCCGGGAGCAAAAGTTCGCACCATCAGGAAGAAGAAATTACGCTCCACGAATGAGAACCTTCAAGTGTAAGCTACGTCTGAACCGTCGGCCATAAAAACAATTTCCACGACCGCAATATCTCATGACGGCATCCCACGTCCTCCCGCCTGTCTGCCAATTTGCCCTGCTGACCCTTCGAGCTCTGACGCCACATTCGGGCTGTCCTCTGACGTCAGATGACATCATTTCAGATGCGCATCGTCCTTAGCGAATCCTTTAAGCCGGAGTCGGGTCGATAGGGTTCATCCTCGTGCCGAGCATGACTCAATTTCGAATCTCATCAGATTCGAAGTGACGCATCTCACTTGAAGGTGAACCCTTCTCCAAGTAGCACACTCACAGTGAATCAACGTTACTTCGTCAACGCAGCTAACGTTGAAACCACATTTGATCATCAACGTCGACTCCGTATTGAAAATCCATTTTCTCGGTTGAAAAAAAAAGTTGAATCCACGATGGTTCAACGTCGACGGTCTCAACAAACTGCTTAATTCCTGCGCATGCGCCGTTTCATGACTCAGGTATTATTTGAATATCATATTGAATATCTGGAATATTTGAATATCATATTTGAATATCATATTTGAATATCTGGAATATTTGAATATCATGTTTGAATATCTGGAATATTTGAATATCATGTTTGAATATCTGGAATATTTGAATATCATATTTGAATATCATATTTGAATATCATATTTGAATATCATATTTGAATATCATATTTGAATATCATATTTGAATATCATATTTGAATATCGATCGCCATCCTCCGAATCCGCGTTTCAAAGATCCCTCGCCCAAGGACAACGCGACCTCGTTGCCGAGATGAGAGAGAGGAATCCCCTCGTCGACAGGACACCACCGCGACCACCGCGACCACCGCGACTCAATAAAAGGCAGCACCCCACGCACCGTTCGCCAGCGACCGCGATTTGGATCGATCCCCGAGACCAGGGCGTCGAGCGACGATCCTCGCAAACTTTCTTGCGTCCATCACCCTGCTCAGAAATGTCCTGGGTCCTGTTTGGTTGGGTTCGATCGAATGGTAATAGTCCAAAAGTACTAGAGATGCGTACTGATTGCATGTATATGGTAACTAACCGTGTCGGGCAAGGGGGCGCCGTCACGTTTCGCAGGAAATCCTGTTTCTCCGTATGTCTCGTTAGATGTAACGTTGGATGTAACGCCAGGCATCTCGTAACGTTGACCGGACGACGTTCTCTTTTCAACATTGAATCAACGTTAAAGGATCGATACCGCGCCGAGGAGTTCTTTTAATTAGTAAGAGAAAATATGAGAGAGAAAATGCTGACGTTGTTTCACGTGAGTCTGTCTTTTCCTTCTGATGACCTTTATCCCTTCGATACGTGCCAATTCACTTTACTCGGGTAATCACGTTACGCAGCAAAAAAAAATGCAGATTCGTGTGGGAAAATTACACGAAGAAAAAAACACTTCGGTATTATTAGTAAGGAAAAGAGGAATGATTTCGGCAGCCATTGCAGTTTAAGCAAAATTGGAATACATGAAGCGAGTGTCGTCGCGTCGTCTCTCTTACACCAAGTCCTTGATGGCCTACATGAACATGTCGGTGCCGATTTCGGGAAAAAGGTCTGACACAGCAAGGTATTGAATCCTCGCTCCTTCGGTAGATTCACCTTCTAGCGGAAAAAAAAAGTGAAAACTATCAACGCCGGGCCCGAAGAGGATTTTTGTCGGAAATGAATTTCGGTCGGTTTCGATTTAGCGACTGCGTCGACTGCACTCGGTCGACTAAGGTGCGAAGGGAAGTGAAAATTCGATGGAATTAAATTGCGGTTCATGATTATTGTAGGGACCCTTGGAGCCACTTTTTTGGCACTCTCAGGTCACCCACCCGACTGTGGCGAATGGTGAGAGGCCACGAGTTGCTTGCCTCTCTTTGGACGCCTTCATCTCGGCAACCCCTCATCACAGCCCCTCATCACAGCCCCTCATCACAGCCCCTCATCACAGCCCCTCATCACAGCCCCTCATCACAGCCCCTCATCACAGCCCCTCATCACAACCCCTCATCACAACCCCTCATCACAACCCCTCATCATAGCCTATTCTTCATGCCACGGAACATAGTAAATGAAGGGCCCAAAAATGTGATAATCTCTCTGCTCCCTGAGAAACCGTGGCGCCATTCGTAAAAATTCGCTTTTCTCCCTATTTTCCTATTTTCTCTCTATTTTTTCTAAAATTTCCCCATTTTTGCATAGTACATCACATCCATGGTCATTTCTCCAGAACGAGAGCGAAATTCAAAATTTCGATTTTCGAGACCAGTCCCGTCCTGTCCGTCTTTCCGTCTGTGTGTCTGTCAAATTTTGATTGTCCGACGATAACTAAGAAAATATTGGCTTGACCAATGCGAATATTGGCAAGCTGGTAGATATTAACAAGGTACGGGCCGATTTCATTTCGTGACGAATTTGCACCAAAATTGTCATTTTTGTTGCAAATTTGAATTTTAAATTTGGTCGCAGAGGGGCAGGCATGAGCGAACCCTTCAGAATCTAGATCGCAATGCGCATGCGCGTGCGACCCAGACTCGGCGCCGTGTCAGCGGCCGGAGCGGTCAGTTCCCTGCAGACCTCCGTGGCGGACGGTTCCAAGCACGCGCGACCCTCCATCGTCCCAATTTCATTTCACGACCATGGGTAGATTTCCAAACGTAACTGGAAAATGATGTTTTTTTATGGCTGGGACCGGAAGATGATTTTTTGTTCAATTTAGGTGACAAAATGCGGGTCTCCTTAAATGAAAGGAGGCCCACTATTGGACAGGGCTTACCCATCTGTTCTGTATAAGATGATACAGCACCTTTGAATAGGTTTCTGGTATCGATATTCGTCGCTACAATACACGCGGCATCAATAGACGCGGTAGCGCCTATTCCCTTTCTTCAACTCTTTCCCGTCACAAAATCCAACCTCCTCGTATTCCTCTCTGAGAGGATCTACAGGTACGAAATTGGGCAGACTTCTTCCCATCTCAACACAGAATCGCTCCAGCAAATTTGAAGTTCTATCTCCCCCGGGTTGCGAAGAAAACTGAATCGCCCTTTTTGAAGATGCCAAATTCATTCCGTTTTGGTATTTTTTTTCTCCCCCCCCCTGACTCCTGGGAGGTTTTCGGAAGAAAGGGAAAGAGATTGAAAATTGGTTTTCACATTACTTCATTAATACATTTGCAGGCAGGTCTCTCACGATCAAAGGCGTGTCGTTGCAAAGTTCGTTCCCAATCATACGACTCTGTACACGCATCAGGATATATCCAATTATTAGAATTAAGGCGTGTGGAGAGAGACCATGCGTACTGATATTGTTGATGTTGGAAAGGTGGCCTGCCGATCGGTGGCACCACCACCATGATCGTTCTTCACAATTTTGGTACTGTAATGTGAGCACAATTCGCCTTCCAGTCAGGATGACACGTCCTCATTGACCAAACTGGAGTGCTTATTCTTGGGGCACAGAATGAGTGGGTTTGCTTCTCACTTCGGCATCGCAGAGTTGCCCAAACAGCTCGTTCACCATATTATCTGAAATATTATCGCCTGGTAAACCCACGATGAGCTCATATGGATCGCCCTGTAGACCTCACCGGATGTTTAGAAGCAGTAAGACTTCTAAGTACTAGTACTCTAGTACTTCTAAACGCTTCTCGTATGAAAGTCCCCTGACCTCCTTAATCATTCTTGTGGCCCTCCTCTGTACTCCCTCGAGTGCCAACATATCGCCCTTATTTGTAGGCCT
>CAJPEV010001504.1:0-32195 GCA_905338385.1 Darwinula stevensoni
CCGGGCAACGCCGGGCAACCCAGCTTGTAATTCAATATGTATGTAGAGCATATTTAGAAAATAAAGTTACACTTTTTTAAAAAGTGTTAATTTTCCCTATGTATGGAGACTTTTGGACCACCCTGTATTTCCTGCTGATGGGTATTTTTTTAAACGAGGCCATAGTGCAGTGTATTTTGTTTCAGGGACGCCAGAGGTCATTTTACTCTTCTTTCGTTGGGTTGACGAAAAATGTATCCCTTGCTCCCGGCCCAACCAACCCCTTTTGAGTCTCTGCCTGGGTCTGGGTTTCTGGGACCTCCCCCAGGTCCCCGCGGCATACTGTTCTGTAGCGAAGATGAACAACTTACAGGCCATAAATTAATCATGCCCTCTCTTATTACAGACGGCGATTGAATTTGTGTATTAGCCAATTCCAGGAAGGAGTTACTCCGGCTGTGACGTTTCACAGTGTAACAACTAAGAATAGGTTACCTTTTAAGTCATGATAATGATTCCGAATTTCAGCGAGGAAGTTACACGTCCTCACTAATAAACGGAAACGAAAAAAGGTGGGCCTAGACCTAATGTTAATGTGTCTCGTAGAGAAGGGAGGCAGGGGGAAGGGGCGGAAGAAAGAACAAAGGAATGTTAAGTTATATTCCCATTACTTCATGCAAAGTCCCACCGCATCGAATGAAGACTCCTAATCACTGTTTCAATCTCGCCTCATTCCTTGAGCTCGGCATAAAAAAGTATCATTCATTAAAAAACGGAAGAACAAGGCATCGATACAAATGTAGAAGCATTCATGAATTTGACTTCAATTTGACTCCAGCACGATATCTGACACGCGTGGGGAGGGAGGACTGGGAAAAAAAAATTACATCGGGAAGGGGGTGAAGAAAAGAAAGAAGCTCCTTCGCGTGGATTCATTTTCTTTCATTTACTTTGGACAGGGAGACAGCGGCGGTCCGGTGGTGACAACGTACAACGGAAGGTTGTTCCAAAGCGGCATTACATCCTACGGATACACTAGTTGCACGAAGAGCGAGGTTTACACCCGAGTCTCTTACTACAGCGACTGGATTGCAGCACATATCAAGTGAAAACGGGGCTGCTGAAGACTGGTGGAGGATGAACAAGTGGCACATTCCCCATACTAATGCACGAGAAGGGAATTTAAGCCAGACTCTTGTAACTTGTGTTATGTTCTTGGTGATCCGAAAAAGTTCCACCGTTTTTAACCGCTTGCTATTTCCAAGTATTTTCAATATTTCCAAGTTCCAAGTTGGGAATTCATACTGAATAATTTCACATAACGATGGGATGTAACTTCTTCCGTTTTAAGAATGTTGATGATCGATGTTACTTCAATGTGCATATGTCCAAATCGTCAACGTTGCTCGAATGTCGCAAAAGAACATAGTAATGACGTTGCAGATCGTAAAAAATAACTGTTCTTATGTTGCAGTAATGTTTCAGTACTGTTAAACTTGAGTTGCTGCAATGTTGATAGAGAACGTTGAATTGCTTCTGCTCGTTACAATCGCCTTACAATCTGCTATTTCGTGCAACTGCTCGTTGCGCAACGTTTTTGCCCATTTCATGAAATACGCAATCAGGCCATTTTTTCGTGCATTGGGCAAAAACTTGTGCAATGCGCGAAATGAGCAGTTGCACTAATCCCGCATAACATTTACGGGTATTCCAAAAGAAACTACCAACTGTTTGTCAGTGTATCGATCAAATTCACATACAATGATGATTTTTTGTTTGTGTATTCTGGGGTAATGGGAAAGCGACTTTGCGTAGGGTGGTTGGAAGATCTCGGCTGTACATTGAAGAATGAGTACAAATAGTGAGATGGCATGCTAAGTAAGTAAATGCAAAAGAAGTGCACCGGCAGTTTCAGAAAACTTTTGTGTGTCGCACCCCAGAACGGAAAACCATTGCCATTCAAAAGTTTTGTGCATTTTGCGTGACATAGTCCTTAAGGCATTTTAGCCAATAATGATTCATGCCCTCTCAGATGGAGACATGGGGAGGATCGAGCTCTGCGAAGTGTTGTGTTTGCATGACTTTGAAAAATGTTTCATCGGACCAAAAAATGCACTTCCCAAACTATCCTCTAGCCCATGTGCCCATTTGAGAGGGCATGAATCAGTACTAGCCAAAATGGCTTAAGGTCTGTGTCACGCAAAATGCACAAAACTTTTGGCTGACAAGGAACATTCGTGAAATTTGACGCTCCGATTTTAACCAAAATTTGTACAAATGCAGTACACAGTAATTATATACTGTGAATAAAATTTCACTTGCCCTCGTCGCCCAAGAACTGACATAAAATTTCTAAAGTTATGAGTTGCAATAATGAAAATCAATATAAAAATTGGAGAACCAAGGATGTAGATCACAATGGGAGCAATGGGGAGAATGTGGCCACATCATATACACTATCACCTATTAAGTTTTAACAGTTCTGTTGAATTTGTATAATTTCAAAGCAGTATTGAATTGGCGTGATATGTGCTTCGAGTCTCTGATCCATATATCCTGCTTTGAACCAAGCATATTTGATGAAATTCTTAAATCGAAAAGCCGAGAATTGGTTGTGAGTAATTGACTGGAGTGTTAAAATATAATCCCGTTGAAAATGATTGACTTCAAAATAATCCAGAAGAATACAATCCGAAACTTTGAGGACAAAGTTATTCCACATGCAGAAGAAATAAACATTCAACGACTGAGTAATTCCCTTTGTTTTTGGTGGAATCTGCATTGCAGGCATTTTTTCCGGTTTAACACGTTAATTGTATTCTAATCCTTGTAGATGCCAAAGCAATCGACCAGAAGAAGAAAATCATTTATACTGCTGGGAATAGCACTTCTTTGAAATACTCATCGACCAGGATTTTGGCCATCAGATTAAAAATTAAAAGGTGATGGCGTATGTCATGCGGTCACATTCATGAGAGAGTAAAAGGAACTAGAGAGTACCAACCATGGTACAGGTATTCCTGGTCTGGCATTCCACTGGCCCCTGTGCCACTGGAGTTAATTTTTATATATTCAGAAACAGAAGCATCCAGCAGGAAAGCGTCCACCACGGGCGTCCACAGGGGTCACGCCCGCTCGGAGCATCGACTGGGGCTGCGACATGCTCTGGAAGGCGATGGCGTTGGGAGGATGGACAGAGTTGGAAGGTCTTTCGGTTATTTGTGTCTTGAAAAGGTGGAATTGCATGAGGCCCCGCTCACTTGGTACTCCGAGAGGAGGCAGGAGATGAGCATTTGGGAAGTGATTTTTTCCCCATGTTATTGACATGACGTTAAATTAAAATAGAAAGGGTCGGCTGCGTCATGTAACAATGGATCTCAAATAGGTCTCAGAGCAGCTGATCACCCTGGAAGCAACGAAATTCGCTTCTGACCTGGATTCAGCGTCATACGTAACATCGGCCAGCTATGACAGACCACGAATAAGCCAAGTGTGGCAGACCACCCTTGGTGGTCATGGAAGTGGATGGCAATACCTCAACATCGGGCGAAATTCGCAAAGGGCAGATGATGGAAACGAATTGATCTCCGTTCATGAAAACGGGACCTAAACCCAATAGCACGATCAAAGTGAGCCCGAATGAGAAGGCGGCCACGTTCAATGACGCTCGTCTTGGGAGTGCAAATACACGAAGGACGTGCGACATGAGCTGAAAAGGGCGCGTGTAACAGCGGTACCCGCGGAATTCACAAAAACTGCCCACCTAAAACGTTACGGGGCTAATTCATGCCTATAGGAGCCATCAGTGTTGGGGCCTGCATGCGATCGGGTTCGTTCCCGCGCGACTGACCTCGACCGAACGGCCTCTTGGACTCTCACGGGAAAGGCATGAATGACGGGCTCGGATGGCTCTCCCTGGCGCGGATCGGAAACAATCTTCACATTTTCAATCGAGAGCAAAAGCAAAGGCCGGTCAGGAAACTTCAATGTGCGGTTATGAAATGGAGATTCGAGGCAGGTGAGGGTGTTCCAGGACCTAAAGGTGGCAAACAGCTCCAATAAGTTTTTCGTGTAAAGTTCTTAAGAAATTCTGCTCGTGAGAACTAAGCAAAAAAAAGGAGGCATCCGCGGTATTATATCGAGGGCCTATAGTAACCGTATGTTTCCGTGAAACTACGAGGAAGTTTTCCCAAGGGTTGGATTGCCGCTTCCTCGGTATGGGTCGTGTGCCTCCAATGCGACTTTTCTCGGAAAACGTAAGACCGCACTTATTCCATGTAGACAAATTACGGTGGGAGGTAATGGGGCATGTGATTCGGAAAACCACGTCGAGGGTTGAGGAGACTCCAACAGAAAAAATGAGATTTGAATCTAATTTATAATAATAATAAACACTCGGAAGGTCCATTTCCCTTACGCAATCCTTTCCGGTCTCACGTGATTTGGAAAAAAAAGTAAAGACTGGGGAATTTTCACATTCCTAACTATTTTCCATTTATATGTGAAAGAGTTATTATGGAGGTCGTGTGCCCATCTTCCCGCTCGGATAAGGTTGGAGAAACATCGATAGACGAGGAACATGACCCACTTCTTTTTTCCGCATTTGCAGAGCGAGCGAAGAAAATGAGAAGTGAAGAACTTCCGCTCCTCAATTTCCTCGGCTGGAATGAAGCTGGGAGTAGGACATCTTCCTCGTCCGTTTCTCCGACATAATGCGAGCGGAAAGAAGTTGGCAAACGGCCTCCCTGGAGGCCGTTTGCATGGAAATTATTGGGGACTGTGCAAATTCCCTCGTCTTCATATTTTCGCAATCGGCAAACGGCCAGAAAGGACTGCGGAGGGGACACACCCCTCCCCCAATTTTTTAATGAATTGAGAATTTTGATGTCGCTGCAATTCTGAAGACGCTGCGTCCTCTTCTCATTAAGGTAAGAAAAGAATTTGAAATGTTTCTTCTCCGCAATTGTTGAGCACTGAAGTATCACTGTTCTGTAGATATTTTGATTATTACGTCTGACACACCCGCGTGACTGCAAAGAACGTCGAGAACTGACAATAAATTTAAAGTTCTGGAAAATGGAATTTCGGTCACATGTGACACAACGGTCATCTGCAGGTCACACAGGAGATCTAAAATATGTCTGTTTCTTTCTCAGTGACAGTGGTTAGTATTTGAATGAATTTCCACCCTTTCCTCTCTCGCATCTGCTTTTTGAAACCTCTTATTTAAATTCATTCATGTATTAGTGTATTCCTTCCCTTTTTAAGCATTTTGCACGAGACACAAAACTGTTAAATCGCTCTCTTGGCCGTGTAGTGTCGTGTCTAAGGAGCAGACGACACGACCAGCATCCAGTGTTGCTGAAAGGGAATAGACCAGCTAGTCAGAGGCTCTGAGGACAAATCTTGTGCTGTGCCTGTTTTTCACCGGAGGAGTGGTTTTTATCAAGCATGGACGTGGTTGAACACTAACTGCTCCAAGTGGGGTTCTCCTCTACCCCACATGACACTTGAACATATATACGAGAGAGCAGCCAGAGCTGGGGGTGTGTCAGGGGGAGCCCATCTTCCGGTGGGGCGCTTGTTTCGTCGTGTGTGGAGTCTGCCGAGTCTTGCTGGTCTGCACATTCCCTTGCTGGTTCTTTCCCGAGTCTTGCTGGTCAACACATTCCCCTTGGTTTTTCCGGAGACTTGCTGATCGACACGTTCGTCGTTGGTTTTGCTGAGACTTTCTTGTTTTCGTCGTTGGTCCGCCCGTGCTTTGCAGATCCGCACGTCCCTGGCTGGTCTGTTCATTCAGTGTTTTTACATGGCCTAGCGCCTGCCAAGAATGATTCGATTTGCCTGTGTGTTACATTCCGGCCTATGGCCTGAGCTATTGCCTGAGTCATTGTTCTTTGTCTTTCACTTATTTATTTATTTATTTATTTTATTTATTTTCATATATTTTATTAGTTTTCAAATGTCAAGCCAATAGATTAATTATGGAGCTCCCAACTGGCCTTTCATTTTAACCCACGGTGCTAGGCAAAGTGCCATCCTGGCCCTAGCACTACAGCCGGAAGGGAAGAGGCTATTCCTGAAAAATTATTTGAGAAAAAAATAATTGTATTATTAATGCCGATTTGAGTCTGTACTTTTCCTAAGAAAGAAAAAAATTAGTCTTCTTCGACTCTCACGATTCGAACACCTATTTAAATGTCTCACTCGGACTTTCATAGCTAGCACTGCCTCTCGCCTCCCAAAACGCCTTCTCCAGTCAAGGGAGGGGACTCCACGGTAGTTCACGGTAATGCATCTCATCCCACGTGTGACTCCAGAGGATCGTCGCCATCGTTGGCGAATGGAACCAACCATCGGTTTCTGTTCCAACAACCCCATGGCTTACCCTTATACCACCCATGAAGGTGGTGTGACAGCTGGCCACCTGACATGCTACCTTGGTGCCGCTGAAAGCCCAGAACGGAAAAGAAGTCCTCATCATCTTAATTGCTTCCAAATAGATCAGCTGTCTCGGGACATTTGCTCGGCCTATATTACCTGACGTGTCCATTACTCGACATATATATTTTCCTCCGCGTAGATTCAGCCCGAAATCACATCCCAAATTCATTTCTCCCGCATGGAAGAAACATTAATTATGTGGTGATTAAGATAAATTAATACTAGGGGAACGAGGCCGTTCCTGAAAACTCATTCTCAAAGTATATTTTCCATCTGTTCGAACCGATAACCTCGAAATTTCGAAATCATGTTTCCCGCAAAACGATATCTCATCCATCCACCCAAGCACCTATCCACCGACCTGATCACACCGCAGTCGCAGACCACGGTGCCACCGCACACTTGATCATCGTGAGGGCCGTCCCCTTCGACCAGGTCCACAGAGCCCTGAGCACCTTCGACGAAACGACCGGGCATGAGATGTTGGCTCTTGAAGCATGCAAGCACCCGATGAGATGAAACGATGGCAGACGTGGAAATTTTCAAAGTAAAAGTGTAAAAGCACCCCCCCCCCTCCATTATCAAAGCGATGAAAGTGGAGGAAGACCAGCCTGCAGCATGGAAGACAACCGTTACCTCAAGTGTGGAATGGTCCCGTGCCGAGATGGGCTGCTGCGAGGGAGGGACGGAGGAGCCCTCAGGAGCTCCTCCTCACTTTCTTTCAAATGGACAGGACCTAGTTCCATGCAAAATGTCAACTCTGGAGACAGTGCTCGGGAAGATCGAGACGATAGAGGGGAAAATGTTTCGCATCCGCCAACGATCGTGGCCATAGGTAGTGCAATATCGGTCATGTACGACATAGGACCGATGCCTGCATCACGCATGGAATCCACGACGTGGGTGGGATTTGAATTCTTGAGAGCCGTGAAACCCCTTTCACCGCGATCAGAATCGAGTGGAATCGCCCAAATTCCCACCACCCATCAGCGACCGATCACAGATTCGTCAAATTCGAAAACAGTAAAAATCGTTTTCACTTCTCTCGAGCTGAGAATATGCTTTAAGGATCGTGGAGCACGTGTGCCAGATCGAATGCGATGTCTCCTGCACAATTAGAGAAGAGTGCCCAAGTATTGGGAATGGCACTTACCCTCGAAGAATATGTTTTTGGCAGGATCCCAAGCCGGAACTTTGCCCAAATCGTCGTCGTCGTCGCAGTCCTCATAAAAGCCCTGGATCCAAATGGTTTCATCGGGGATTCCGTCGGCCCAAGTGTCTGGAAGGAAAGACGGACATCAGAACGGAGCATTCGTTTGTTCCTTGTAATTTCCTTCGATACTTTCGATACTTTATTCGCAAGTATGAATGCTTGAAGGTCGATCATTAGAATGGCTATTCAGCTTCTCGCTTTCAAAATTTATTTCCGATTAATCGAAAATAAATTTTGAAATATTTGAGGAGAACCTGCGGCACGAAGATATCCGCCCGCCGCTCGGAACGCTGCAGCGGCGTTCAGCGGCGTCCAACGCCCTCAGAACGAAAGGAGATGGAATTTCCTCTTACCCTCTCCTTCCCCTCCTCTGTGGCCAAGGAGGTAGCAACACGGCATTGGAGGTCTTTGAAACTCGAACGATCTCGCTGCAGCGACTTCTTCCTCATCGTTCGAGTGCAGATAAACTAATGTCGATCTTCATGAGTATCCATCGATTCCCCTCAATGTTTCCCTCCCGTTTCACTTTCACTCGTGCTCGAGCGTGTGATGGCGGCTGAGCACGGGAGAGCGGCAAGGGAGCAGGGAACCTGGCGCCTGTAGAGCAGGATATTAATACAAGGCTAATTGAAAAATCCGATCCTTAATTAATAACTTTTTACCAGCATGTGTGACCTGATGCACAAGCTTGCACAACCTTTTAACACAAGTTCCTGGCAATACGTTGGGGAAGGGAGCAATTGCTGGCCGTGAGAATTAAAAATATTTTCCTACTCATATTCGTATTTGGTCTCAGACGATTAAATTTATATTTCTTAAATGCTGAAATTTCGATGATCGCGGGCTATCGTCCGTGTCATTTGATCTATGCATTCCATAGCTTTCAGCGGGCTGTATATTTAGCGGTCGGTTCTCAGAAGACCCTTGAAATTTTATCATTGAGGAAAATAATCAAATATATACAAGTGAGTTTGAGTGAGTTTCCTGCCAGCAAATTTTTTTCCCTCCGCAAAAACATCCCCCGCTGTTCCTTGTTTCCCTCGTTTTCCTCATAACTGTTGTAGAAGCGGGATTCTCCCATCAGCACGACTAGACTTCAGATAAGTCCCGCAAACCGCGCGGCTTCCTTCCAACAACCCCAGGTCATGACTCAGCACCAGCGCCTCTTGAGAAGGAAGACCGGGGGAGGAAGATTCAGTCGCCTGACATCACCATGAGTGCCAAGAACCTCCTGCTCTTTCTCTCCCTTCTACGACTGCTTCTGGAGAGCGAAGCCGCGTCGAGCTGCCCGTCTGCCCCGTCCTTCTCGTCCTGTACGCTCATTTTTAATCTGTTCATTTATTTCTTGTTTTTTCTTATACATCGGATTTCGGCAGCTCGATATTCGTGAGTCTGTCAAAAATTTTCAGGAGAGGCAGTCCTACGAACAAACTATGGGCGGAAGTTTCGTTTCCGAATGATCCCTTCGGAATAGTTCCTTTGGCTTGCGATACCTCGTACACTTCTCCCGACGTTTGCAAAGAGCTCGGACCATCTTTTGTAAGCCATTCTTGGCAACCTCTTGCAACACGTTGGTCGCAGCAGACGAAGGCGTCTGTGTTGTCGAAGCGGCGGCCTTTCAAAAGGAATTTCCCTTACAAATGTTTACCTGAGGTGAAATCGGGACGGTGAAACTGAGGTAAAGAAGTTGGGCTCGCCCAGTCCAGCATTGGGCCTCCTTTCAGTTAAGGAAACCCTCATTTTGTCACCTAATTGAACGAAACGCCATTTCTTCCTGGTCTTCGACCATCAAAACTCTCACTTCTCATTTAAACTTGGTAAACATAGACAAACGGTGCTCATGATACGATGATGGGAGCCTGGAGGGCTGCGCGTAGTTGGATCCATCCGCCACGAAGGTCGGCAGGGAACTGACAGCTCTGGCTGCTGACATGGCGCCCCGCCCAAAGTCAAGGATGTCCGCGCATGCGCATTGTGGCCCGGATCCTGAAGGGCGAAACTTCCCCTCCGTGACCAAATTACAAATCCAAAATTTTATTTGAAAATGCCAATTTTTTTGTGCAAATTCGCCACAAAACGAACTCAGCTTATATCTTGTTCATATCTACCTGCTTCCCAGTTTTCGCATCGATCAGGCCAATATTTTTTTAGCTATCGTCGGACAACGAAAGTGTGACACGCGGACGAAAAGGACGGGACCATAAGGGGTCCCTTTCCTTTCAGAAAAAGTGGCCTACTAAAACCAGGTTTTTCCCCTCTCTCAACCTATCAGCAGTAACAGCTAGTTAACCTGGTAACACTTCAGGCAGTGGCGTATTTTGCTGCAGAGTCGGGGGGGGGGGGGGGGGCGGGGCAATATAATAGGGGGGCTAAATCTCACCCGGGAGGGGGGAAAATTAAGGGGGGGGGGGGGGGGGGGGGTGGGGGGGGGGGGGGGGGGGGGGGGGGGGGCGCAGGGCAATATAATAGGGGTGCTAAATCTCACCCGAGAGGGGAGAAAATTAGAAAATTATTGTCTCCAAGGGGCAATTATATACAGGGAAGATAATTATTGCCTCCAAGGGGCAATTATATACATGGGAGAAAATTATTGCCTCCAAGGGGCAACCTCGAAGTATGACAAGCTCGGGGGAGTAGGGAGCAGCCGCCGCCCCCCCTCCCCCCGTAAAATACGCCGCTGCCTTCAGGGAAGGATTTGGGGGAAAAGTGGTTAAATTTGGACGAACGGTAACGTTTTGTATTGGTGCATTCTGGGAAACAGTATGAAGTCACAAGGCGCGGACTCCCGTGACTACAGAAAACGTTGGAGCAAAGTCACCCCACGATTGGTTAGGAATTCCATGGTAGTATTACCATGGCGCTGACTGGCTGCGGTCGCCGCGGATGAGCTCGGAAACGGCACAATCCTACTAATTTTCGTGCGCGTGAGTGCCATAAGAGATTTCGCGAATGAAAATTAAAAAAAAGAGGAATGCAGGGGACGGTCGTCGAGGAGCCGTACTGAGAAAACCGTTCAGCCCCTTCATATTTCAACTTGTATTTCGCTTCCGGAAGACAGAAAATGGAAGCTCGGCGACAAAATTCGGGATGGGAATCGCGTTTCCAGACATTCGATTGGAAAAGCCCCTGAGGCGTGCTTCTCAGTCGGATAAATGCCACTAGAATGAAGGAATAGCGAAATGACAAGCATAACGGGACACGTTGCACATGATCGGAACTCGCTGCACATGAACGGGACTCATTGCACATCGCATAATATTTTCATAGTCAGGGATATAGGGGAGCATCAGACCTGTAGTGCCTCTTCATGTCGTCTTCCAGTTCATTTTTTGGGCTCTTAGGTATTTGAGCAGGTGCAGCTAGAATCGCATCAGTTCCACTGATCTGCTGATAAGGTTTGGGAGAGGGGGGGGGGGGAGAGGATCCAACACCAGCCAAACATTAACGGACTTGAACAATTAAGTTTGCCCCGTTTAGATTCCATTTTCGATCGATAGAAAGTGTTACGGACTGTTCTTTCGACGTGAAGTACATGAACCTTGAACCAATCAGAAATGACCGGGCAGGCACTGGCAATCAATCAGAAACGGCGGAGGTTCCTTAACGCGGTTGCCTGGACGAGAAGATAATCCGCTTTTTCGGTTCTTTAAGAATCGAGCATGAGATCCAAATGGAAAATTCTAGTGCCTTTTTCGTTCGGAAGCTTTTTGCACTCGATTCTGACAGGTCGACTGCTGGGATGGTAGGTAAGGTGGTTGGTAAGGTTGGTAAGGATGGGACCAACCCGGTTCGGAAAGGATGGAGAGGAATGAACAATGTTCGACTCGACATCAATTCAACCGTTGTAAAATAGGAATCGATGCTGCCATTTTCGATCGAAGCCATTTTTCGCCATTGGCATGTTCATGAGCCGCAGCATCTCTACCGTCGTTTCCTCGTTCCTCCCGCGTGTGGAGTCTGAAAGAAAGGGATGCCTTCAGAAGGCAAGCGAAAGCGAATGAACTGAAATGAAAATTATACTGCGCAATACTCGCATTACGAAGTGGTTACACTCAGGGTCGGTCCTAGGCAAGTGCCAAGTATATCCCCGCACAGGGTGCGAATTCAGCAGGGGCGAAAGAATGTGCAATCATGGATTCCATCCTCTGTTTTACTTACGTCATTAAGTGGGAATGCCTTCCGTTTTGTTGCTTTTTTGGACGCATGGGATTCACCCATCCTGGGGGTATTGGGGGTGGAGGGGAGGGTTGGCATGGCGTTTGCACAGGGCGCCGAAATAGCTAGGACCGGCCCTGGTAACACTTGAAAACGCAAGAACCAACACTTCTGCCAATTACCTCTTACCGTGCGTGAATTCGAGCGGGAAAATACCCGGGAATCTTTCTATTAGATACGACAACGCAATGTGGAACCAGACCTGGATTCTCCGGATTCCAAACCGAAATCGCCTCGAGACAAGCAACTCCGGCCGCGAATTTCTACAGTTGGATCACTCGATTCGTCTCCCGCGCGTGGCGCAACTTGAGACACGGCGACACGGCCGCCATCCACGTGGAAGCCAGCGAGTCCAACGCGGCGCCGGTGCAGTCGAACGTCACGGACCCGCTGATCGTGGGAGGCGAATTTGCGCAGACCGGGGAGGCTCCGTTCATGGTCCGTCTCGTCATCAACTTCCCGTCGGGACCCAGTTCCTGTGGGGGCTCGGTGATCAACGAGAAGAACGTCCTCACTGCCGCTCATTGTCTCGTGGACACGTGAGTTCCATATAACATTTTCTCCTGCTCGAAAAATGACGAGATATCGATCTCGTTTTCCACTGCGTTTTGCTGTAAAAACGGATACAAATCTCCCTTAACCCTCCCTTAAGTCTGAACTCTTGAGCTGCAATGTACTGTTTATCATCCCCCTTCCAGACTAAACAATGCCTTCCGCAGTTAACTCCGTTCGTAGTTTGAATATTTTTTTTTATGTACGAGGGGCGTTCAGTAAGT
Organism: Darwinula stevensoni; assembly: GCA_905338385.1. Classification (NCBI taxonomy): domain Eukaryota; kingdom Metazoa; phylum Arthropoda; class Ostracoda; order Podocopida; family Darwinulidae; genus Darwinula; species Darwinula stevensoni. The sequence continues at coordinate 12,628 of CAJPEV010001504.1, forward strand.
TTTCGACCTTAGGCACTTCCAGTTGTAATACACCGTTCATATTTTTTTCGTAGAAAAACAGATGTCTTTGATGATGTCTGACAATTTTTCAATTCATTTGTCAATGATAGAAAGCTTCTATGAAGTTTTTTCAATGTGCACCAAGGATTATGCTGAAGGATATTAAAACTGAAACGAATGCTGTCATGAATTTTCTAACCTTGAAGGAGTCGGTTTCTCAGCAGACCTTTAGGCAGCTAAGAGGATAATGTATTATTGACCCTACTCTGCAAGATCCATTAGGAAAATGATTCCTTCAAGGTTCATTCATGACAAGGTTCAAGGTGATTCATGACATCGTCCGTTTCCGTTTTAATATCCTTTCAGCATATGAGGTCTGATCAAAAAGTTTCAATACTTTCTTGTTAAAAAATAAACCGCTTTAGGTAGGGGGCTAGGACAAGTGTAGGTGGAGTGGGGGGGGAGGGGGTTAACCTCACGCATGTTGAAACCTCCTTTGCGCTAGAATTAACCAGTCGCGAATCAGGAGTTTTGAAATCCGGCCGTCTCTATGCTCATCGTCGAATTTTCTATGGATAGAAAAGAACAGCGAGTGTGTATCAAATTCTGTGTGGAAAAGGAGATAACTGGAGCGGAAATTTGTGAAATGTTACGAAAAGCTTATGGGGAGGCGAGTTTGAGTCGAAACATCGTTTACGAGTTGGTTAGACGTTCAAGGAAGGCAGAGATTCTGTGAAGGATGATCCACGTTCAGGCAGGACTTTCACATCTTGTAGGGACGAAAATGTTGTGAAAGTGCAGCAAAAAAATTCAAGCAGATCGTCGTTTGATTATCAGGGAGCTAGCAGAAGAGGTTGGTATCTCGTATGGGTCACGCCAATCAATTCTCACCGACAATCTTGACTCACTGACAATCTCACTGACCCTCTACTGGAGCGGAGTCGACCGTGTTTGCCCAGACTGGAGTATGGATACTCATTAGTCCCCAACTGGCCGAAAGCGTCATTGAATGAAACCCAGTCAGCGAGCGCGTCGCTGTGATCCGCCTCAGATTGGAGCAAGTCGGAGTCTTGGCCGTCGTTCAGGTCTACGGTCCGAACAGCGAGTCAGATTACGATGCGTTTTTTGGAGGAGGTGGATGGAACCTTAGAAAGGATTCCGGACGGCGACCGTGTTGTGCTGATGGGGGACTTCAATGCACGAGCTGGGAGAGACGATGCTACATGGAGTGGTGTGATCGGTCGATTTGGGGAACCCATGCTAAACGGGAGTGGCAGAAAGTTGCTGGACTTCTGTGCTGGCAATGGCCTGACCATCACCAACACCATCCCTTCTTCCTGCACAAAGACATCCACAAGTTTACCAGGCACGGAGGGTCTGATAGTCGGACTGGTACTGTGTGCCAGCAATCTCTGATCGATTACGTGATCATTTCGGCGGACTTGTGGGGCCTTGTGATGGATACGAGGATGAGGCGTGGGGCAGAACTGAGCACCGATCATCATCTAGGGGTCAGCAAACTTCGAATACGAGCGAATCTCAGAACGAGGCAGAGAACCGCACGCGTTGAAAGACAAGTGAGGTGGGAAGCCCTTCGCGATGAGGGAACTCGTGACGAATTTGCGAGGGAGGTCGGCGAGAAGTACTCCAAACTGCCTCCCCAGACGTCAGATGTAGAGACCGAATGGGCTCTATTTCGGTTTAGTGTTTCGGCGGCGACAGCAAGAGTGTGTGGGGAGAAGCGCATCGGAGTGGCTCACGGTAACGCCAAGCGCACCCCTGGTGGACTCCAGCGGTGCGTGAGGCTGTCACTGCCAAGAAAGTAGCCTACCTGTCGTACATGTCCAGTAGGTCTGATTCTTCTAGGGCGTACTATACCGAGGCGCGACGAACTGCTGCTCTTGTTGTGGCCAAAGTGAAACAGGAGGCGTGGAAGGAATTCCGCGATCAAATGGATTCTGACTACCGCATTGCCATCAAGGTGTTCTGGCAAACCATCCGAAGGTTACGGCATGGCAGGCAACATACGCTCCGGGTCATCAAAGACAGAAACGGGGAGGTGTTGCCTGCCGAGGCGGATATACTTGGGAGGTGGAAAGAACACTTTGAAGAGCTCTTAAACCCACCAACAGTGGACACTGACCTACCCGACCTGGAACCTCACAGGGGAGACTAGTCTCACCATGGAGGGAATTATGCAGGCCATTGTTGGCCTGAAGAATGGGAGGTCTCGTGGTGTGGATGAAATCCTGGCAGAGACTCTGAAGCCAATGGGTACAGATGGGTACTCGTGGCTTTAAAGGGTGTGTCAGGCTGCTTTGGATTCGGGAACAGCTCCTAGGCATTGGCAAACCGGGTTGTATATCCGGAAGGATAAAACCAATCACTGGTGTGCTCCCTTGCAGAAAGGTAACCCGGTGAGCCTTATAGCTTTCGCCGACCTCCACATACAGGCGGCAGAAGATTTCCTATGTTGCGTTTAAATACGAACACCTTCCCAAGCAGCATGTTTACGTAAACAAGATATCAATTCTTTGCAAACAATGTAAATATCTTGCGATTGCCATGAAAATGACATCACGTTTATGTAAAATGTACGTTCCTATATTTACGTCACCAAAGTGTACGTGTATTTTACATAAACTAGACGTCACCCCATCTGACGTGAAGTACATCATATCAAGTTTCTGCAAAATTAACGCCACATCATCAATATGAAACTTTAGCTGACCATCCTGCAGTTGCAGTACCAAGATTCCTATCTAGATGGAACCCTTGTTCCCTGCATCCTACAAATACTATTAAGTACTGGCTTTCCTGATAGAGTATCAGATTTTCTTACCATCCTTCCACTTTTTATTATACAATCCATGTATATATGTATGGAAAACATGAAATTATTATATATATTTTTTTTACAATATATGACTCAGGGAATCATTAAATGCTGAAGTTGTTCGAACAGCCTTCTTTGTTTGTTGGGTTCTTCGCTGGCTTTCTTCAAAGCCCAGGCATTCCAGCACATTCCATGAGATCACTTACCTACATTTCAATTAAATACTTCAGAATTTCGATTTCAAATCGATATGTCAAGAAATGCCTCTCGACGACGATCCGTTGGCATTTCTCCGTTTTCGACTCCTCTCTTCGTAGGTCGGAAAAAGCCACAGGTGGAATTGCGATCGCAGGGACGAATTACGTGGACACCACCACGAACCCCGTCACCGTTGGACCGACGAATCAGTCCATCTCTTATACGTCTTATGACTACCATAGCAGTTATGATCCAGGCAAGAATAATCTTTAATCCCCCTTAATCGCCTTCACATCAGCGGCACAGAGGATTAACCTGCTTTCCCGTCGAAAAATTCCAGCAAACATAAAAAAAGGCTACGACATCGCCATCGTTCATCTCTCTTCGAGCTTCGTCTTCAACGACAACGTGCAGCCGATCTGCCTGCCTACTTCGGACGACAAGAACCTCGCCGGATGCACGAATTACGCCTACGGATGGGGGGCCACGTCCGCACCGGGTCCGAATGCGTCCCATTGCGTCCTCTGGAAAGTCCCCATGGTGACGAATGTTTTTTTCCGTCTTTTCTTTCCCAGGTGGACAGCTGAGTCCGAACTTGAAGAAATTGAGGGTGAACGTGAAGAGCATGGCGTTCTGCTCGATGCTTGGTTTTCTCAAGTCTGCTCAACTCTGCATCTCGGCGTATACCGGCCCGGCGGGTGTATGCTTCGTGAGTCGCGTTTCAAGTTCATCTGCAACATTTGAGAATCGTTGGACTCGAATGAACGCGTCACGAAAAAAGGATCGGAAACTCGTAGCCCTTCTCGAAACTAGTGCCGTATGAAAGTAATAGAACGACATGCGAAGTGTCACTGACTTTTCCTGCTGATTTCCTGCCATTGAGAATTCTTCATGAGCTTGCAGGATGGGTATATCGTGTTTTCGTATCTTCCCCTTCCCGTACACGATGAAACGAAAATCAGGAATCCTGATTAGCAAGGGAATCATTCCAGCTCAGAATACTTTTGGAATAGACACACCAAACTACACTCTAATGCCAAAGTTATCAGTCTAAAAAGACTCAAAGTGTGCCGATGACTCCTTTTTGAGTAAATGAAATGAATTCTAAAGTTATCAACAGTAATTTGAAATTCTCTTCAGGAAAAACGAGTGATTACAATTAGGGATTCGTCATGAAATGCCTTTGGATATAATATTCTCAAGCTGCTTGTTTACGTAAGCAATATATCAATTTTTTTCCAAACAATGTACATTTCTTGCGATTGCCATGAAAATGACATCACGTTCACGTAAAATTTACGTTCCTATATTTACGTCACCAAAGTGTACCTGTATTTTACATCAACTAGACGTCACTCCGTCTTACGTGAAGTACATGATATCAAGTTTATACAAAATTAACACCACACCATCCGCATGAAACTTTAGCTGACCACCCTGCATTCGCAGGACCACGCTTCTTCACTAGATGGAACCCTTGTTCCCTGCATCCTACAAATACTATTACGTACTGGCTTTCCTGATATACTATATTATCAGGTTTTCCCATCATCCTTCTACTTTTTATAATACAATCCATGAATAAATGTATATATGGAAAACATAAAATTATTATATATTTTTATAATATCTATATATGACTCAGTAAATCATTAAATACTGAAGTTAAGCTTTTTGTTACAGCAGTGCACAGGATTAGGGAAGAGGAGAATCCCAGCCACCCCAAATACTACACTTTCTCTATCCCAAGTGGAAGAGAGTTCCTCTGATCATCTACTCCTCCTCCCGAGGTTTCAGTACGGGAGGAGGAATCAGTAGGTCATTTGGGTTCTACTGAATGATGGTTGGGATGAGTATTCGTGTACTCGTCCAACCACTCTAGAGTTCTGCAGTATGGAAAGGAGTGGGAGATATAGTGTATCTCTTCAAAGATACTGATTGGCTTGTTAGATACAGATGAAGGGCAGGGGAAAATTTACATGAATCTTACGTATAATATATGCAAATATGCTGCTTGGAATGCAAACGGGAGTGTCAATTTGCGTAAAACAAACGTTAATTTTACATCACCGTTTTCGTATCACCGAGGTGGCATTTCTCCAAACATGTTGACATCGTGACAATGGAATGCGTAAAAATGATATAAAGTTGATTTTTAAAATTGCATTCATTTTGCGTAAAATTAACACAAACATATTGTTTGGGTTGTCAGGGTGACAGTGGCGGCCCCGTCGTGACGACGTACAACGGGAGGCTGTATCAAAGCGGAATTACGTCCTACGGGTCCTTATCGTGCACCAAGAGCGACGTTTTCACCCGAGTCTCTTACTACAACGACTGGATTGCAGCAAACATCAAATGAATACGAGACTGCTGGAGACAGGTGGCGTGTACATGGGTGATGGGTGCACAGGTGACAGGACTACAGGTGGCGGGCGCACGGTTGCTCAAATCATTGCTCTACGGTTGTATTATTGTTATTCTGGACTTTTCGCGGATTCTACCGCCGCTGAAGAAAATAGTGTCTGTGAAAGCATTCATTTCAAGATTTTCGGGTAGGAAGTGTTCATCTCAGCACACTTCGGAAGAGTTGCAAATCTTGTCAGTCGCGTTAGGCGTACTGTATGTACCAAGTGGCACAAAAAGATATTCCGTGTTCTTTAAACGCTTACAATCTACAGGTGAAACGCGTAATCATTTCATAATTCCATTCTGTACGACAAATTCTTTTCTATTGAAATTAGTTTTGTCAACATCAATCTCAGGGTCAGGAATGAGTCTAGAGTTTTGAGAAAATGAAGAAAATCATTTATACTGCTGGGAATAGCACCTCTTTGAAATACTCATCGGCAAGAATTTTGGTCATCAGATTAAAAAGTAAAAGGTGATGCCATATGTCATGTGGCCACATTAATGAAAGAGTAAAAGGAACTAGAGAGTACCAACCCTGGTACAGGTATTCCTGGTCTGGCATTCCACTGGCCCCTGTACCACTGGAGTTATTATATATATTCATCGCATCCTAACCATCCAACCTTGAAATAAATAATGGCTGTCATTAATTCGGCATGGACCTATATGAAAAGACCTAGACAGCTATTCAAGTTCTCGATGGTCCGCGAGTCTGCGTCGCGTGGGGACGGGAGGACAGTATTAAGTGTAGGATGCCAGATACGGCATTTCACGCGTGCGCCTAGCAACCTTGTCTACGCGGCCGGGAGCAGCCGCCCTCCTCCATTGTCTACTATGGATCCGTCAACCGCCAGGGCTGGAAGGGAAGTGGATGTTTTTCATGGAAGACGGGACCCAGGCGGAAAGCTGCGCGTGTGCATTGGGTCGTGTTATCTGGTCGCTATGGTTACTGAGGACAAACGAATTTTAAAAAATGACAAACCGACCGCATCATCTGGAATTTCCTTATTGAGCCTATGGGAATGCTAGAAAAAAAAATCAGATACAGGGGCCAGAGAGAAGTCGTTTCCCTGTTTCCTTGCCACTCTCCTGTGCTCGCTATCACGCGCTTTTGCACGGGAGAATGTGAAGCGGGAGGGAAACTTCGAGGGGAATTAAGGATCCTCATCAAGATCGATATTAGTATTAATACGCTTTGGTAGCGCCTATTACCTTTCTTCAACCCCTTCCAGCAGGAAAATTCAACCTTCTTGTATTTCTCTCTGAGAGCATCAACAGGAACCAAGTTTGGCATACTTTTTCCTCTCTCAACACAAAATCGCTCCAGCAAATTTGAAGCTCCATCTCCTCGGGCTTGTGGAGATCACTGAATCTCCCTTTTTGAAGATGTGAAGTTAATTCAGTTTTTTTTTTCTCCACCCCCTGGAAGGCTTTCGGAGGAAAGTGATCAACCATGAGAAAGATATTGCCGAAAGTGTATTTTTGGCTTGCAATGCACCATTTCGTCATTTAAAAAAATGAAATTAGCTGTCCTTTAATTATCCTTAGAGCGCTACCTCCGTTCCCGTATCCCAGTGTTGCCGGATATCGTGCCGAAATTATGTCAAATTCAAGACTGCTCCAACCTTCGTATTGGCGTCTGTATCTTTTTTTTTATGTTAGAGACATTTTCGTGCTGAGTTCATGAGTTGAGCTGAGAATGAAGCGTTGGTTGGCGATTAGTGATTGATGGATTTGGTGGGATATGGAGATATGTTATCTGGGCATCCCTGAATTAACGGGATGGCACGTGCCATGGATTTGCTTCATGGAGGAATACGTCCCCAAGAAAGAAATCCATAAAATCGGACAGGCAACCGGTCTGATTTGCGAGTAAAATCAAAGCTCTCAGCAGAGATAAGAAGCGGAAATGGGATGCGTACAAGCGCACGGAAGATAGGACGGACAATGAGAAATATAGGAGGATCACGCGGACGTTGAAGCGGGAAATTAGATCTGCGAGACGGGAGTGAGAGAAACGGCTGTCTGGCGATGCTAAGAAGAACCCTAAGGCTTTGTCTTCAGATGAACATGCCTTCTTATGCCATGTCTTCATGCCGCAGCTTCTCCTCAAATCTTTCAACATTTATTTTCGATTAACTATAGTCTGAAAAATCCGATCCTTAATTGAAATCTTTTTACTATCATGTGTGACCTGATGCACAAGCGTGCACAACCTATTAACACAATTTCCTGCGTCGGACAAGACGTTTGGAAGGGGAACAATCGCTGGCCGTGAGAATTCAATATACTCGTATTGATTAGGATTTTTTCTCAGACCAGACAATTATTTATATTTTTTCATTGCTTAAATTTCAATGGTCGCGGGCTATTGTCGGTGTCGTTTGATCCCGTAGCTTTCAACTGGCGGTATTTTACGGTCGATTCTCAGAAGACCCTTGAAATTTTAGCATTGAAAAAAAAAAATTAATCGTTTTAAAAATATAATATATACGAGTACGTTGAATTTTTCCTTCCGGCAAATTTTTTTTCCCTCTCCAAAACCATCCCCCGCTTTTCCTTGTTTCCTTCGTTTTCCTAACCGTCGTGGAAGCGGAATTAATCTCCTTTCAGCATGAAGAGACTCAAGAGAATTCTCGCGAAACTGCGCTGTTTTCTTCCAACGACGCAAGGTCGTGACTCGGCAGAAGCACCTCTCGAGAAGGAAGCCCGGAGGAGGAAGGTTTAGTCGCCTGACAAGTATCTATACCATGAGTGCCAGGAACCTCCTGCTCTTGCTCGCCCTCCTTCGGCTGCGTCTGGAGAGCGAAGCCGCGTCGAGCTGCCCGTCTGCCCCGTCCTTCTCGTCCTGTACGCTCATTTTTAATCTCTTCATCATTTATTTATTGCTTTCCCTCATACAGCGGATTTCGGCAGCTTGATATCCGTGGGTCTGTCAAAAAGTTTCAGAACGGGCTTTCTTACGAACAAAATATGGTCAGAGGTTAGGTTTAAGAATGATCCCCTTCCAAATACAGTGAAAACTCGTTAACTCGAATCCTGATAAGTCGAAATTCCGCTTATATCGAAGTTCAATGCTTGGTTCCGGCGGAACCCCGTAGAACACCATGTTAAAAGCTCCGTTTAACTCGAATTCGCTCATCGCGAATTTCCGGATATCTCGAATGAAATTTTCACTCCCTATAACGATTTTCTCATGGTTAACTCGAATTCAGGGTGAAAGGGGGGGCAAAATTCTTCTTGTGGGACTCGATTTTTGAGTAGAATGAATGACAAGAAACCCGTTCGGAAGGATGCTCTTGTGTTTCTTTTGTTTTTTTTTCTGCTTCTCCCTCCTCCAACACAGACGCCTGTGGAGAGGATCAAACCTAAGGATTAAAACCGAAAAGCTTCGGCTATAAAAAAAAAAAGCCTCCAACATTTGCACTGTCAATCAGTCGCTCTCACTCCGAGCCATTCTGTCCCCTATGTCCCTTAACACGAGTTTTTTATTTTATTTTATTTTACAGTTTTTCCCAATTGCTAACGTCCGTTTCTCGAAAATATACTTCTGTTTTCAAAACTATTTGAACAAATCCCAAAACTCTGCACACTTTTCACAAAACTTAACATCCGATTTCATTGCTAACTTACGAAAAGCGAAACGCGAAGCGCGATTTTCATATCTATACGTACCTTTCTTCGAAACCTAACGTACGGAAAAGGATAGGAAGACCGATTCGACGGGTGCGGACGATGGATGCGTGGCTGACGACGGCAATATCTATCCTCCAAAATTCCTTCCAACCAATCACAGGGGTTTTCTCATCGTCCAGAGTTGTCAGAGCTGAATGCTCCTTCTCAAATGTTGAAATGAAATGTTTCTTACGTCGATACAGCAATGTAGTTGGCAGGGAATAAAGCCGACTGCTATTCAGAAAAGCCCAAAATACTTGATCCTGAGTATTTACTTACTATTAACTTCTCTTACAATATAATCAGCTAAAAAGGGTTGTAAAGAGAGAAAAGAGGTCATTTTTGTTAATCATGAGTTACAAAATTGTTATGACCTTGGAACCCATTTTTGTTCGTAGATATGAGTGTTCATTGGGAAAATCTCATGTTATGATCTCCAAATCTTTCCAACTTATGCTCGCTATATTGACTCTTTGAGGGTTCTTCGACCGGATACAACGCCCTGCACCCTTTTGAATGACGGCACAAGACTTCTCAAAATAACAGTCTCACCTTATTAGGGTGTGGGAAGATGGTAATGAGCTCGACCGGCAGAAATCGCGATCTGTCGTGGAGCAGAAATGTCCAATATCCCGTTCAACGAAGGCGAGAGGGGAAGAATGGGAGGGGAGGGGGGAGGAGGAGTTGGTGTACTTTCAAGCAGCACCTCGTCCATATATCTCACGCGAAGTAATCTCAATGGGCGGTTTGATGACTTTTACCGGAATAAATCTATGCTGGTTCGATCCTGGTTGATCACTGTTGAAACACCCGCCGTATCCACTCAGCAACCAAGCCTAGATTGTATAAATTTTACAAGAGGATAAGTCCTCATTGCATGATCCGCAATCCTGTAAACATATTTTATGAACAACAAATATCGCAGAGAAACGACGTTAGTGTGTTGGCATGAGCACATCATCGGCCAGATATAGCGCCATCTATTATATTTAAAATTTTCGTACGGCATACGTGCCAAACGTCCTTCACTGAAGCATATTTTCCAGTAGAACACATTACTGCTGTCCTTTAGAACGAATTTAAGGCACTCGCGGCAAAACTTAACGTCCTTGCCTCAAAAAGTAACGTACGCTCCATTGGAATACATTGGGGAGGATCTGGTCGATTTGACCAGGTACGGCCGACAGGGCGGGCATCGATCCGCAAGACTCATCGCCTTCCCATTCACAGTAATGGATCGTCCTGAGAGTTTTGCCGAAGGTGCCTTAAGTTTAGACTCCGGGTACGTTAGAAATCGATCGTAGGACGTTCTGTTTCGACTTTTGGGGAGCGGAAATCGAATCTCGACGACAGTACGTACGGTTTTGGCATGGGTACGTTAAGTTCTGAAAGCCATCATTCATCGAGAAATCGCAGATACGTATATGGGGGCATCGTGCATTACTCTCGCCTGGCCTACAATTGCGAGGTCACATAGTTTTCTCGATCCCGTACGTCCAACATGGAGTCTCAATGGTGAAATTGTAGCGGATCGTAAAAATACTTGAAATGTTAAGCTCGAAAAAAAAGAGGAATCCATGTCTGGACTCTAGAAGTCTTCGTGACCCTATGGAAAAAAAGTTTATTCCATGTGAAACCTAAAAATTTTTACCTATCATTACAAATTGCGTCTATTCGGGCTTACAATTCGTTAAAGTGGATTTCTTTTCATTTCCCTACTACTAGTAAAGCAGTGCATATCTTATCTTCAAATTCAGAGGAGGAGGAGTTTTCCCCTCAGTCACATATTATCGTCTTTTTATTTTCTCTCTGTATGATATATGAGCGAGAAATCTATGACATGACGGAATACTACGCATTTCATCGCATGACGTTAATTTGAGTTTTAAAAAAATAAGAGAAACCGACTGAAGGGACTTTGTCTTTCTTTCTCGACTCTTTCAGCCTTCTAAAGAGATATTGTAACCGGAATGCATATTGAGATTGGGGGAATCTTCAGAAGAAGTATTTTCACGGTCTCTTCTTGACTGTCTATAGACATTCCTTACCCCGTACGTTAGAATATTGAAGAGCGTACTTTGATTTCGATAAAGCGACGCACTTTTGACCGTCGGACGCACGGATGTGAGAAAAGAGCGCAGAGTTTTGCGGATCGTACGTCAAGCTTTGAAAAATGTCCATCAAGATATGAAATAGGGCTCTAGCAATTGGGAAAAGCAATTGTATTATTTATTTTTTTGGGGGGGGGTGGGCGGCGAATCCTGATAACTCGAACTTCGGATAACTTTAAACGATTTGCCCAGTCCCTAAAAGTTCTCACAAAACGGACACAGCCACAAAACACCACAAAACGAACTCAGCCTATGTCTTGTTCATATCTACCCGCTTCTCAGTTTTCGCATCGATCGGGCCAATATTTTTTAACTTATTGTCGGACAACGAAAGTGTGACACACGGACGAACAGGACGGGACCATAAGCGGTCCCTTTCCTTTCAGGAAAAGAGGCCCACTAAAAACCGGGTTTTTCCCCTCTCTCAACATGTCAGAAAACCCTTCAGGCAGTGGCGTATTTTGCTGAAGAGTCAGGGGGAGCAGGGCAATATAATAGGGGCGCCAAATCCCACCCGAGAGATTCCAAGGGAGAATATTATTGCCTCCAAGGGGGCAAGCTCGAGGTAGGGCAAACTCGGGGGGTGGGGGGCGGCTGCCCCCCCCCCCCCCCCCCCCCCCCCCCCCCCCCCCCCCCNGCCCCTATTATATTGCCCTGCTCCCCCTGACTCTTCAGCAAAATATGCCACTGCCTTCAGGTAAAGATTTGGGGGAAAAGCGATTAAATTCAGACGAACGATAACATTTTGAATGGGTTCATTCTGGGGAACAGTATGAAGTCACAAGGCGCGGGGTCCGGTGAGTACAGGAGCAAAGTCACCCAACGATTGTTTAGGAATTCCACGGTACCATGGCGCCGACTGACTGCGGTCGCCGCGGACAAGCTCGAAAACGACACAATCCTAATTTTCGTGCGCGCGAGTGCCACAAGCGATTTCGCGAAGGGAAATAAAAAAAAAAAGAGGAATGCAGGGGTCGCCCGTCGACAAACCGTAATGAAAAAACCGTTCCGCCCCTTCATATTTCTCCTCGTATTTTGCTTGCGGAGACAGAAAATGGAAGCTCGGCGACAAAATCCGGGATGGGATTCGCGTTTTCAGACATTCGATGGGAAAAGCCACCGAGGCAAGCTTTTCAGTCAGATAAATGTCAAAAGAATGAAGGAGCAGCGAAATGACAAGCATAAAGCGACTCGCAGCACATGAACGTGACTCGTTGCACACAAATGGGACTTATTGTACGAACGGAGGGATGGATGATGCCATTTTCGATCGAAGCCATTTTGCGCAGTTGGCAGGTTCGTAAGCTGCAGCGTCTCTATCGTTGTTTCGTAGTTCCTCCCGCGTGAGGGGTCGGAAAGAAAGGGATGCTTTCAGAAAGAAAGCGAACGTGAAGATTATTGAAATGAAAATTTGACAGTGCAACACTCGCATCAAGAAATGGTTTGTCTCGGGGTCTGTCTTAGGCATGTGCCACGTGCATCCACGAGCAGGGCGCGAATTCACCAGGGAAGAATAAATGTGCAATAATGGATTTCACCCTTTCTTTTCCTTACTTCAGTAAGTGGGAATGCCATCCGTTTTGGCGTCTTCATGGACACATGGGATTAACCCTTCCTTGGGGTGGAGTGGGGGGTGGGGACGTTTGCACAGGGCGCCGAAATAGCTAGTGTCGGCATTGGTAACACTTGAAAACGCAAACACTAACACTTCTGTCAATTACCTCTTACCGTGGGTGAATTCGAGCGGGAAAATACTCGGGAACCTTTCTTTTAGATACGACAACGCAATGTGGAACCAGACCTGGATTCTCCGGATTCCAAACCGAAATCGCCTCGAGACAAGCAACTCCGGCCGCGAATTTCTACAATTGGATCACGCGTTTCGTCTCCCGGGCGTGGCGCACCGTGCAACCCAGCGACACGGCCTCCGTCCACGTGGAAGCCAGCGAGTCCCACGCGGCGCCGGTGCAGTCGAACGTCACGGACCCGCTGATCGTGGGAGGCAATCTTGCGCAGACCGGGGAGGCTCCGTTCATGGTCCGTCTCGTCATCGACTTCCCGTCGGGACCCAGTACCTGTGGGGGCTCGGTGATCAACGAGAAGAACGTCCTCACTGCCGCTCATTGTCTCGTGGACACGTGAGTTCCGAATAACATTTTCTACCACTAAAGAAGAACGGCGAGGATGGATACCGAACTCGTTTGCTACTGCGTATCAATGTAAAAATGGGTTTTAAACTCCCATAATAGTCGCTGGATTCTGTACTCAAGAAAGCCTTCCATCTGAACTCTCTGAGCTGCAATGTGCTGTTCTCCATCACCCTTCCAGACTCTAACCGATGCCTTCCGCAGTTAACCCCGTTCCAGATATTTGATTATGTAGGTATGAAATTGAAAAAAGTGATAGAGATGACGCATTATTCTATTTCATTGGTATATGGTCGGCCCATGAGCCACCATTCGTATGGCGGCCCATGGGACATCCTTCCTATGGCGGCCCACAGCAGCAGCGGAAAGACCATAAGACGACGGCTTCAACCAACTGGAAGCTAGATGGTTGACTCGTTACCCAAACGGATGACTCGTTGACTGGATGGTTGAAGACTGGCTAGATCGTTGACTAGCTGGCTAGATAGTTGGCTAGTTGGTTAATTGGCTAGTTGGCCAGATTCGGAAGGCATGGAGAGAGCAGGTCACGCGTCCAGCCGAAACAGACATTCCATCTGATAACGACCTATCATTCTTATTTCGATTCTCACTTCACATTTACTTGAATGATGCTTTGCATTACAAATGAAGCCTTTCCTTCAACGTTTCGTGATCCTCGCCTCCTGAAATATACTTTCCGGTTTTCCTTTTCCCATCCATTTCCAACCGACAGCTCGAACGACAGGCAGTTTCGTTTTGTTGGGTTCTATGCTGAAATTTCTTCGCAGCCCAGGCTTCTCCAGAACGTTTGAATGAGATCATTTGCCTACATTTATCGTATATGCTTCAGTGGACCGATTTCAAATCCAAATCGAAAAAATCCTCTCGACGACGATCAGATGGCATTTCTCCGTTTTCGACTCGTCTCTTCGTAGGTCGGAAAAAGCCACAGGTGGAATTGCGATCGCAGGGACGAATTACGTGGACACCACCACGAACCCCGTCACCTTTGGACCGACGGCGCAGTCCATTTCTTTTGCGTCTTATGACTACCATCGCAGTTGGGATCGAGGCAAGATTTATCCGTAATCTCCCTTAATCGCCTCCGCATCAACGACCCCAGAGGATTTAACTGCTTTCCTGTCCAAACATTCCAGCAAACTTCAAGAAAGGCTACGACATCGCCATCATTCATCTCTCTTCGAGCCTTGTCTTCAACGACAACGTGCAGCCGATCTGCCTGCCGACTTCGGACGACAAGAACCTCGCCGGATGCACGAATTATGCCTACGGATGGGGGGACACGTCCGCACCGGGTCCGAATGCGTCCCATTGCGTCCTCTGGAAAGTCCCCATGGTGACGAATGTTTTTTTCTCATCTTCTCTTTTGTAGATGGACAACAGAGTCCGGACTTGAAGAAATTGAGGGTGAACGTGAAGAGCATGGCGTTTTGCTCATCGCTTGGTTTTCTCAAGTCAGCTCAACTCTGCGTCTCGGCGTATACCGGCCCGGCGGGTGTATGCGCAGTGAGTCGCGTTTCGGATTCATCTGTAAAATCTGAGAGTCGTTGGACTGGTATGAAAACGACACGCACACGAAAAAAAAACGGTTCGGAAGCTCGTAGCCCTTTTTGAAACTCGTGCAGTATGGACGTAATAGAACGATATGCAAAGTACCAATAACTTTTTCTGCTAATTTCCTGCCTTTGGGAACCTCATCATGAGGAGCGAATGATTCCAATTCGGTATTCTCCATGAAATATCTACGGATTTAATATCGTCAGGGTGACAGTGGCGGTCCCGTCGTGACGACGTACAACGGAAGGCTGTATCAGAGCGGTATTACGTCCTACGGGCCCACATCTTGCACCAAGAGCAACGTCTTCACCCGAGTCTCTTACTACAGCGACTGGATTGCAGCAAACATCAAATGAAGACAAGACTGCTCGAGACGGGTGGCGCGTACGTGTTCGATGGGCGCACTGGTGACAGATCTACAGGTGGCGGGCGCACGGTTGCACAAATCATTGGTCTACCGTTGTGTTGTTGTTTTTCTGGACATTTCGCCGATTTTACCGGCGCAAAAGGAATTAGTGTCTGTGAAAGCATTCATTTCAAGATTATCGGGTTGGAAATGTTCATCTCAGCACACTTCGGAAGTGTTGCAAATCTTGTCAGTCATTCAGTATGTGCAAAGTGGCAGAAAAACAAATTCCGTGGTATTTAAACGCTTACCATCATCATTGGTGCATCTATTTTTCCCACTGAATATAATTAAAACTTTTCGACGAAAGGTCATGATCACTGCTCATAAATTCTCCAATAGCTGCCACGTCCATGAAGTTCAATTCACTACCGAATATAAATCAATTGGGAAATGTACCCTGGCTGCGAGCAGACGTGACTCCGGAAGGTTGAAGTAAGGCGACAGGGTTCTGAATCAACCAAAACGATGATAGACAAAAATGTTTGGGGTCATTCGGGATGAGGTACAAAAAACGAATTAAATTTTAATTTCTCATTCTTATTCAGCATGCTCTTCGTCACAAGAGTCTGACTTAAATCCTCTTTTCGTGCATCGATGTGGGGAATATGCCTTTGCCATGCCACCTTTCTTCCTTTCCGTTTCTCCGTGAAGACGTGTAACGTACTCTCTGAAATTCGACAAATTCCAGTCAATATCACGTCTTAAAAGGCAACCTATTCTTTGTTGTTAAACGGTGAGACGTCAACAACGGAGAAACTCCTTACCGGAATTGGCTATTACACAAACTCTTTCGCTGTTTGTAATAAGAGAGGGCATGATTAATTTATGGTCTATAAGTTGTCCATCTTCGCTACAGAACAGTATGACTCGCAGCACACGAACGGGACTCGTTGCGTATGGCGCGAACAATAACATATTCATCATCCGGGATATAGTGGAGTTTCACACCAGTATTGCCTCATCATGTCGTCCGCCAGTTCATTTCTGGGATCTTGGGTATTTGAGAGGGGGCAGTTGGACTGGGAGGGGGACTGAAGGAGGGGATCCCCAAGGAGGGGATCCAACTGCTCGAGGCGGGTGGCCTGTACGTGGTTGATGGGCGCATTGGGGGCAGGTGTTCGGGTGGTGGGTGCACGGGTGCACAAATCTTTGATCTACAGTCGTTTTTTTTGGTTTGCTGCACATTTCGGCGAATCTGGTCATCAAGCAGAGACGATGTAAAAGCCAATTCCTTGAATGAGGTCGCGGTTATGGTTCATTGTCCAAAAAAAATCGCGTCTTCAGGAAGCAGATCGTGATTCCTGACGATGGGATTGCTGCTTTCAAAGTTAGTTTCAGTGGTATAGGAAAACTGTTGTAAACATATGATGCGAGTCTGATATGCTCATTGGTTTACTTGGATAAGAAAAGAAATCCGAAACCGCTGAAGCATGTGTTAACCACCCTGTGATATCAAGTATATACATTACTAGCGAGTTTGTTTGCCCTTCGGGCAAACAAACTCGCTATGGTCGCGCCTTCGGCGCTCCCTTACCTTGGATAGTGATTACTTCATGCATTTTTTTCGAAATGGGAAACACGTATTTAAAGTACGTCCCCATTGAAATACGTGACATATGGGGTCGAATGTCTTGATTTTTTCCATCAAAATCATTACCTCTGATTCTGTGTGCCTAACTTGAAATCTTTTCTTGTGTCCCTTTTTGTAAGGGTGGAGAATACATTTTGAAAAACTTCCCTCCAATAATCTATGCTAAGGATACATATTTCAAAATTAGGATTTCTCCTCTCCTCAGCCATCAAACTGGTACTTCTGAGGGAAGTTTAAATTTCCTGTCTCTGTTTCGTTGGATCAAAAAAAAATTAGGAAAATGGGACAGGAAAAAGTGTACTAATGTTGTTAACGAATTTTTATTATTATTTTGAAATGTAGACTCAGGGAACTCCATGCCACCCAGTTTCAGCCTTATACGTTTCCCCTTTTTGCTGACGATAAAAAATATATTTGGAAAAGCAACCCATCCAAAAGCTGTGCTCTGGGGAAACGCTCAGCAAAAGTTGCATTTTTTTAAAATCAACATCACATCCATTATGCGTGCGACAGCTGCTATTTTTCCATTTCTGCATTTCTGAACCCTGGTCTCACGATTACCGGTCCAATGTGCTACCACTGCACCACCGAAACGCAGACACACAGTGGTAGCTTTCGATGACATCCTTATCCATCACGATAACTATTTTTAAAAAATCTTCTTCCCCCCAAATTTGTACCCCCAGGGCATAAACCTCCAAAGTCGGATTTTTTTTTAACTCTGCACCCCAATAGGTACATGTGTACCAAGTTTCAGATTTCTATCTCTTCTGGAACATGGTTAGAATTAGCGTCAGTCAGTCAGTCAGTCACGATCGTCTATATATCTAATATATATATATCTAATATATCTAATATATATATATACCCTCACTCGGGTACCATTATACTCCGCCTTACGAAGAGGCCGCGTATGTGGGTCCAGTCGACTACCTCATAGAGCAGATAACAAGGTTTTTGGAACTCACGAGGTCACCAGACAATGAGCGGCAGTGAGGACGTTTTTCTCGTTGATCACCGAGCCCCCGCACAACGCGCCTCCCGACGCGAACTGAGCGTAGAGACGGACCATGAAGGGAGCCTCCGCGTCCGTCACAAACTCGCCCCCCACAATCAGAGGGTCCGTGACGTTCAACTTCACCGGCTCCGGGAGAGACCCGTTGGCGATCACGTGGATGGCGGTGGCGTCTCTGGATCCTTGCACGTTCCGCCATGCCACAGAGATGTCTTGTGGCGATTTCGGATTTGATTCCGGAGAATCCAGACCTATATCCATATTGCGTTGTCGTATCTGCCACGTGGGTCCATACGTTGTCACCGAAGTTCCGGTTTCCATGCGGTTGGTCCCCGCAATCGTGAATCAACTTTTGGGATTACCTGACCTTCAAACGAATCATTGCCTATGTGCATCGAAAAATGTCAGTGGATTGACGCAGAGGGAGTTCATAATTTTCGGTTGAATGAGACCAATGAGTTTCATGAGTTTAATTTTGGCTTCAAAAAATGACAAAGCTGCAGGCCTGCCGTGTGCGAATGAAAATTATTTATTTGAGGCTATTTGAAAATCCTATTCCTAACCCTTTCCGTTGTATCATATTTGTAACGCAATGGAGATAGTCGGGCGATGCCCGCCAGTGGACAGCAGAGAGTCAATTGAAACTTTTTTCCATCAGCATGTTTGACCTGATTCAGAAGTGTGCACAGCCTTTTAACTAAATTTCCTGTGCCGGAGAATAAAGAGAATAAATGTAGAAAGGGAAAAATTGCAGACCGTGAGAATTCAATATTCGATATTCGAAACTCAGACGATTACTTATAGGTTTTTCCATGCTTACATTTCGATGGTCGCGGGCCAACGCCGGTGAGATTTTATCAATGCTTCCGGTAGCTTTCAGCTGGCTGTCTATTTTGCGGTCGATTCCCAGCAGACCCTTGAAATTTTCGCATTGAAAAAAAAATAAACAAATATAATCGTCTTAGAATGGCATAACTTCATGTTGAGTTCTCCCTGCTGGCAAATTTTTTTATACTCCAAAAACACCCCCGCTTTTCCTTGTTTCCTCGTTTTCCTCTCAACATCCGCGGAAGCAGAAATAATCTCCAACCAGCACGAGTAGACTCGAGGTGAAGCCCCGCCAACTGCGCCGTTCCCGTCAAAAGACCCCAAGCCATGACTCAGCGCGAGCGCCTCTCGACGCTCCGCGAAGGGAAAGAAGCCACGGCGAAGGAGGTCTCAGTCGCACGACAGCAGCATGAGTGCCAAGAACCTCCTTCTCTTCCTCTCCCTCCACTGTCTGCTTCCGGAGAGCGAAGCAGCGTCGAGCTGCCCATCGATTCCTTCCTTCTCGTCCTGTACGATCATTTCTAATCTCTTCATCATTCCCTCTTCTTATTGCTTCTGATCCTCGACATTCGCGGGTCGGTCATAAAGTTTCAGGACGGGCTTTATTGTTGAACAAACTACGACCAGAAATGAGGTTTCAGAATGGTCCCCTTCGAAACAGTTCCCTTGACTTGCGATCCACTTCTCCCGACGTTTGTAAAGGGCTTGGAGCAATGGCTGTAACCAGGGCCGGATTAAGGGGGGGGGGGGGGGGGGGAAAGGGGGGGG
>CAJPEV010001504.1:39086-64349 GCA_905338385.1 Darwinula stevensoni
ATTCGGAAGTCATAAAGAAGAAGCAGGCGAACTTGCTCCTTAGTAAGAGGGTAGGGCTGGTTCATGGCTGGAGAGCACCAGGGCTGTAATAATATACGGTTGTATGCCGAAGGACACGACCTACTTATAAACACACGCAGAACATTCTAGCATGCTCTGGAAAAAAAATTGTACTGGATATTCAAGAAATTCCGAGAACTTTCTTTCCAATCAGATATCAAAATATTATTCATGACTGAATAAAAGGAAACAATTAAAAAATACGAAATAACTTTTAATTTTTTTATTGCAGTACCTGTGTCAACTGTGTTTCCTGGAGCTCTGAGGTTTTCTCTTTAAACTTCTCCTGCACAAGTTTATGCTTTTGAATGGCACCCACTCCTGGACGCCTACGCATTTCTCTGTAAGTCTTCACAAACCTATGTTACACCAAGGATCTCCAGCCTATCCTTCACAAGCACAAGGACGATAACCCAATGACATAACATGAGAGGAGTCAGATAAAGCACCATTCCATTGCCAGGAGCAAGGAATCACCTTCTTGCGATACTTGGTGACCAGTCCACATCAATTCCTCTCAGGATCTCACCACCTCGGCATAACTAGGTATCACACAATCGTGGCATCATTCAGGATAGAAGCTCAAAGTAGGTACTCAAACTATTATCATGACTGATTTCATGTCCAGCTGCAAATGTGGGCAACTTGGAATGCTTCCTGTTATAGGTCTTATCAGGTAAATAAGCAGATTGCAACAAAAAAACCAGAGTAAATGAAATTTGAGAGACAGACATCATACCTGAAACAATATTGAACTTGTAATGCACATTTTCATCCTTTAGTTTGATAATGAAAAATTGGAATGCACCAATTGGCCAGCCCTAGAAACCTGAGAAAATGTAACATATTCTATTTATAAAATGTATGTATTATATTATATAGCTACTTTAGCTCTGTATCAATAAAATGAAAGTTTCTTTCTGTTTCGGTACACCAGCAATCCCATATTAATTTTTATTGCCACAAGTTGAGGCCACTCAACCTACATTATCATGTTCGCTGTTACAATCTATTAAATCTCAAACAATATGCCTGATATGAATAGCAATTCATCCGTATTTGATTATCCAGAAAAATCTTCAGTTCTCAGTCAATATTAGTTTTCATGATTGATATGTAAAGGGTACCAAAGTGGCAAGACATGATTTCCACCATCAGATTTTGCCAACTTGCAAAACGGAAATGGTTGGACTGTTTATCAAAAACTGGGAAATCCTAGTGTCTGAACTCTTTCTCAGGCTTTCTCAAGGCATTCAGGCCCACAATGAGTTCTTTCACTAGCCCATGATTAGCCCCTCATGCCAACATTAAATATCTTCTCCCCAATGCTTTCATGAGCTTATTGAAACTTCAGAACTACAAGAGCAACAGAATTATGCTTCTGAATTTTCAAGTATTGTAACTTGCAAGTGCATCTTATTACCAACCAAAATTAAGCAGCATGTGACCTGATCTCCCATTAGACTTTGACTTGCCAACTTAGCAAGGCTGTGATAAACTGAGAAAAATGGTAGCTTCTTAAATTGGCTCAATTTTCATGTCCATGCCCTACAAGATCTGCATTATGGTAATTATAGATTTGTGAAATTGCTTATAATTTAAATGGAATTCACAAGGTACCCAAGTGTGTGAGGTGGTCACTATAGCACTTGAGGAGAGAAATCCTCTTCTCTAATCACATCTAGCAACAGCCTAATTTTGTCAAGAATCACTGTATCAAGACATGCTTTCTTTCCTCTACTGACCAAATAAAAAGTACCATTTTCAAAATCTAGGATTACACCCAGCAAGTAGAGTGTTGGCATCATAGATCAGACAAATGATATAGTACCAGATGCTCCTCTGAGGCTGGAAGCTGTCCTTAGCAATTTAATAAGACAACAATATCATGGAGTCCACCATATTTTTTTCTTCATGGAACAAATACACCTCACAAGTGAGAATGTGCATGTCTCAAAGATTTAACTTAGAATATAGGGAAAATACAAATACTCTCACTTCACTCAGGTTGGAAAAATCCAAAAATAAATACTTCCTCTTCCATACCTATGTTGGAATTCATGACTTGTAATTGATAAAAATCAATGAAGATCCATATTACAAAACCATAATACATACATGTACTTTTATGGAGCTAAAATCTGGTGGTGCCACCATGAGAAAAATTCACAGCAAAGGGTTACACATCACTAAATTGAGAACCTTTGCTCTCTGAGAGGACTACTTTTACTTTTAATTGGAGCTAATTAAAAGATTAAGTAACACCTACTTGCTGCTAAAGACTCCCATTTCTACATTACTCCATTTGTAGCTCCAATTTCTACTGAAGGATGTTAAGACCAGCAATGAAAAAGTTACATTTAATTGAAATATGATTCTGCAGTGCCTACATGTATGACTCCAGTCTAGGCCCATGAAGCCTATGTTTTAAGAAAAGAGTTGAACGGAAAACTGCACGTTCTTGCCAAGCCTCAAAATATCCATTTAACAGCTAGAAGTGTGAAACTGCACATTCGTCAAATAAAAATTTGAAAATACAGGGAATGGAAATTGAAAGCATGTCCTAAATTTATATCCTTGTACTTGGAGAACAAAACTGCAAAACCCTCACACATAGGACTTGTTATTTTGTCACAGCAGAAACTGCTGCAATTCTTAAAGCAAATAGAATGCAATTTGTCAACCCATGTGAATTCCATATTCTAGGAGAGTATAGGTGATCCAATTTCTTTAAGTCAAATGTTAGTGTGCAGAAAACATGCCCAGGTGTATGAAAGAAATTAGCATGAATTATGGAAAGCAAACCAGGGCAAGCAAGTAAAGATGAAAGATGTATGATTAAGACTGACACGATACTCTCTGAATTCAATAAAGGTTCCTTAGGTAATGAAGGAATGCAATCCTCTGAAATAGCACCAGGAGAGATGTACACTACAAAACAATCAGTTCACTGTTGGATTTTATTAATTCCATATTTGCTCCCCAGGCCTCAAACCTCAAACAAAAGGCCCAATTCAAAATATATATCATACACAGCAGACAACTGGTCATTTTCTTCCTTGACCTGACCTGACCTTCCAACTTCCTTCAAATCATTACACAGGTATGCAAGAAAATAGAAAAACTACTACTTGCATGTTCTCCCCTCCCTCCTTTTCCACTTGGGATGTAAGAGCACTTTGGCAGACTGAGATTTTTCCAATTTCATACAAATAATTTTTATTGCAAGGGTCGATGGCAAAATTCAGAGATATGGAAATATCACTATGGAAAGACCACTTTGTACAACTATGGAATACTTTCAAAACACACAAACTATACCATTGGTTTACTCCACAGACAAGTTCTGCCAGGTGTGTTCTAAATAACCCCCATCAATGCTCATTGGACAATACAATGACAATTATTTCCACAGTAGTACCAAGGGATATGCAACATATTTCAAGTTCAGCATTTACTGGACCAAACTCTCAGCATACCATTCAGCTGAATTGGAGGTATTAAAGTGTAAGAAAGTGATTCCTAGTGTGAAAGTCACATCATGTAAAATGTCCTATGAATGAACAAAACTCAAGTTGTCTTAAAATACAATGGGAATGCAGGCATAGAAATTTATTAGAAATGAGGTAACAGACATATGGTGGCACATACATCTGACCTGAAACTGAAAGGAGCACTGATGCTGTACTGAAAGGTGTTGAAATGATGAGAGATGAATCATGCAGCACTCTGTGCAGATCTCACCAACTTAAGTGATTAAAATTGAAGAGAGCATGGAACAATCACAATTTTCATCGGATGACAGCTGCACTGTACATCAATTCATGCCTATATATATTAAAACACCTTGAAGAGGTTCTTTTGCATCAGATCAGGGTTAGCATCACAAGGTGTAGAATGACAAGTATCATTGTACATTGACCATAATTTTGGGTTTTAAAAAAAAACTGCCCAGGAATTTCTGTAAATGCCAGAGAATTTCTGAACTGCCAGAGTTTTTCTATGGTTGAAGCCAACATCATAGTCTCTTGAGAGCACGTTTTTTGTCCTTCATCCTTTTGTTTTCACTCAAAGCCATTTTCTTGGAGACAGGGGCATCAGAGTCAGGTGCACAGAGATCCTCACCATCCAGTTTCATTCCACGGGGCGGTCTGGCATGAATCTCGGCCATCATGCGGGCTTGTTCGCAGTATGCATTGTAATCCTCCAACAAGAGTTTCCCAGCTTCCTCGTTGAGAGCTGATTCTGGGTTGGGGACAATAAGGAGACACTTTACAGTCAGGAAGATGTGTTTCAGCCCAAGATCTGGTTTCCAGTCCTTCTTCAGAGTGTTCACACAGATCTCTCCATTACGAGCCACATTGGGGTGAAAGATCTTTGTGACAAAGAATCCTTTTGGGGGGGCCTGTGGGAAGTCCTTTCCGAGGATGAGTCTCACTCTAAAGACACCTCCTGCATAAGGCGTTCCTGGAGGGCCTGTTATGAGAGCCTGGATGTCAGTAATGTCCTGTTCAGATGGCAATGGCCTGATGCCTTCAGGAGGATTTTTCACAAGTTCACCGATTTCTTTTGCCACTTGCCTCAGCACTTGCGGGCACACGTTCTCAACATTTGAACTCGAGGCAAAAGAATTCACTGACATTTCTGTGGCAGACTTACTAATAATTTCTTACTCTTTCCCTGCAATGGTATACCAGTGAAGATATAAATGCAGAGCCACCAAGTAGAGGGCTGTCTTGGGGGACTTCAATACCAGCAGTGTAGAAATGTGCAATGCAAAAGGACTTGGTGGCTCTGCCATAAAATCACACAGCATAGCAGTAGTTATGCCTAATTAATTCATTGGATTCAGAATTTTCTTGGATATTTTTTTGCCCTTCCCCCTCCCAAAAAAATTCAGTGAGTGACCACAGCTAGTTTAAAGAATCCAATGGGTTAAAAAAGTAAAGGCAAATATTTCAGCAGTGAACCAGCAGTGGAGTTCAGCTTGTCACCCTGCTAGGCACAAGCCATCACTTGATCAAAATACAATTGGATACAAATCAGCATTCATTCAGGAGTATTCCAACTTGAGGTCAAAATTCTGAGCAGGCAAAACAAAAATTGAGCAGATACAAGTTGAAGGAAGCCAAGAATGAGTGTCATATTGCAGATGCAATAAGTGAAAGACATTACACCTGACCATATTTCCTTTGATACTACCTTAGGGTATGAATCTCATCCTAATCAGGACCAAGGCATATAATCTCCCAATCCCACAGTTCACAAGTATCTGTGTATCAGAATGTCAATCTGAAACAGTAACTTTGATCCTTCCCAAAAACCAAATAGACAATACTGTTATGTCACCTGTGTTGCAGTATAGCAACACATAGGTGACATTGACTTCAAAAAGTATGAATCAATAAGATTCCAGCAAATGTTAAAAAAGCTTCATGCTGACAAAACATGCATAAACCAGTTTCACTTCCATTCTGAAAAGTAGGCTTTGAAAAATAAAACCTGAAAATTCCCACAAGGTCTGTGTAAACAGCCATGTTAAGCAGGATTAACCTGCAACATCGGTAGTAAACCCACCAATTGGCTCTTCTATACTCAGCTTCTTTCCACATTGACTAGTTAAATCTCTTCAATCAAAAATAAATACAGTTTTGAGGAAATCCATGAACATCAGACATGAAATACCCTCTAGGGCTGCATAGTCTGCCATGTGTCAACTCAAAGGAGTGTGGGAACTCACGAACTGTGGCCCGCAACCTGAACTCCTCTTCCGCATCACCAGGGTTCTGCATTAATGCTGGTCCCATGCTCTGCCTGCCACCTTTCAATATCGAATTTCTGGACGAAATACCCATAGATGTCATTAAGGCTCAGAAGCGATTCATGAAAAGACTAATTTCAGGCACTACTGCACTCACAGCCAAGCAAAGGCATTTCGAGCAGTCTAAAACCTATCACTTCAACTGCAAGCTCTCATATTGAACATTCGAATCACATTTGAGAACATTGTAAGCAGGTCCCCCAATAGTAACAAATTCAAAATCATCCTGACCATGATTGGGAAATCATTGATCACTGACAAAATTAAAAATCCTGACGAGGGTTGCAAATTAAGATCATGAAAGAATGGCAATGACCAAATGGCATCATCGGAGACCACATTATAAAAATGGCAAAAATTGGTCAGTCAGGTATTAGAGCATGCGGCATGTTCCATTGTGTCCATTGATGAGCCCACAAAAGAAATGCATTGTTCCCAAAGGTTTCTGTCATCTCTTGATGTTGTCAACGTGGACCAGTCAGAGGTGTGCACAAAACGAGCCTGCAGCAAGTGTGCCATGAATTTTGTGAAAAGTACATGACTAGCATGAATACAGTGATGGGCAGATCATAATCTCAAACACATGAAAGGCATGGAAGCAATCAGGTCATATGCAAAATCAGGTAATTTGGACAAGCCACAGGAAAACCATCCAACCAAAAGCACTCAAAATCTCTCACCAAATCCCAAAATTACTCATTTGGCTTCATGGTATAATGCATGATGTTTTGGAGCCTGAAACCTCAATGTCCTCCTAACTAATAAAACTAAGCAGAGATCCTCAAGAATCAACTCTTACCAGTGCTTACTGCACTGGGCCACCAGAAATTAGGTTCTCAGGAGAAGCACACGAGGTGGCAAATCTCGTCTTCCCCTCATCAAAATAAGATGAATATCCCGTCAAACAATCACAGCAACATGGAAAAGTCACGTAAGTATCTGAGCATTACAATTCAAAACCTGCATGCATGAACTCCTGCAAAAAATCCTCAATATAAGGTGAAGAAGGCAGTGGAATGAAATTGTAATTGAAGGAGCCTAAATGAGCCAATGAAGAAAAAACCAATTTGGAGACAACAATTAACCTAGCATAATAATTTCATATATGCATGCATAGAATTCAGCATAGTATTCTCAACCTTCAAAAGCAATGCAATGCAACAGCTTAAGAAATCCTGAATATGAACAATGAAACAAGAAGTCAATTTGGAAGACATTACAAATGCATAGGCAATATTCCCCCAATAATGTGCAATCATATGGAATCAGACATTATTATCATGCTCACTGATGATATATAGGCCAATATGAGACCAAACGCCTATTAATGTCAATGGCACTGCAAAGTCTTTGCCTATGAACAAAACAGTGGAAAGCAAAAATCTGTTAGACTCTAACGAGGCACCATGCTAAAATGAAGTTGGGGAATGAGGATGTAAATGACTCCAAGAGATCAAAAATAGATTATGCCTACCTGAGTCCTTGTCCTGCAATCATGCCAACAATAAAAAAAAACACCAGGAAAAAAGAATTCCCATTTTTTCAGAAATGCAATGCCTAGGAATTTAGCCTGACTAAAAGATGTCACCATGGAAATGGAATCAGAGTCCTGAAAAAATCCTGCAAGAACTCACCAGGCACTCATCCCAGGCACCCTGCGCTAAGTACAAGGGGGAAAACATCAATGACGTCACATGTAGCCATGATCATTCAGGATTTGGTGTGCACAATATTAAGTTCAGGAGTTTGCCATCACCCCAGACAAGGCAAAAATACAAGAAAAGAAACTGTGAAATGCCCATCACTGACAATCCGAGTAAAAGAATCCCTCCATCAGATGCACCTCAAAAAACAGACATGTTCAATTTTCATTGTACATTCATAGATGAAAAACTCCACAACGAACACATATTGCCATGATTAGGCCTAGAAGTTGGAATGCTACACGAGCAGAGTAAATGATACATATGAATCCACTAGGACACAGGGAGCACTGCAACACTCTTGATTAGGAGAAACTGGATCCATTTCCCCCAAAATCCAATCATCTTCAGTCAGAGAGAGACAAACAAAGGCCACAAATCCCCCACAATGAATCAATTTCAATTCATGCCAGGGCTGCAAGAAGTTGGCAATCTTGGAAATGCATGGGAGAAATCGCAGCAAATAG
This sequence comes from Darwinula stevensoni, assembly GCA_905338385.1. Classification (NCBI taxonomy): domain Eukaryota; kingdom Metazoa; phylum Arthropoda; class Ostracoda; order Podocopida; family Darwinulidae; genus Darwinula; species Darwinula stevensoni. The sequence continues at coordinate 47,138 of CAJPEV010001504.1, forward strand.
TACCCTGCCCACATCCATCAAGAATAGCAACCTGTGAGCAGGACAAATCAGAAAAAAAAAACCATATGCCTCAATCACAGAATGGCCCATTCTCAAGGCCTCATCACAGATTAAAATGACATCCAATTGCATCAAAAATGGCCCATGAATCAAAGGATTCTGATACTTACCTTGAAGGTAAGCAGGGGATGTGCCGTGCTTGCTATGCAGTGACCCTTTTCCTCAGCAAAAAACTTCCTCCTTTGTGGACAAAACCTATGCTACTTTCAAACTGCACAATAAATACAAGGTAGAGGTCCAATTGCCAATAAAGGAAACATTCAACAAAACACAATGTGAATCAAACAAAGGACAACAAATACCCTTGCATGATCAGACACAGCGCTTACATACCTGGATTATTGAATATCAATGCCAAGCGTCCAATCTGCCATACCAATGTGAGGTCTACATGAATCCCACAGGAGCAAAGCCCTGGGTGAGTGCATAAAACATCTCAAGTCCATCACTACAAACAAGCAAGTGTCCACATAGGCCACAATTCTCCCGAGGTCAGTTTGTGGAGAAACGAAAGTGGCGATTCAGCAATTTATAATTGTCTTGTTGAATCTGAGTGAGCTTGTTCAAGAAGCAACTTCCAAGCAATGTTGGAGATGCAAGGGTCACAATGGGAAGGAAACATAGGAAAAAGAAAGAAAATAAGTAACTCAGAACATAAGGAGAGGATATGCTGGGCAAAGAGATTACATATTAGTGCCAGCAGCATAGAAGCTCTGAGCATTGAACTGCCCGTATGATTGAGCAGCATTAGGTGCTCCACCTGCCCCAGCTGCTTGTCGTGCTTTGGCCTGCTGCTCAATCATGTCAGCTTCCTTGTGCATTCCCTGAGCTCTGTAGTACTCAATCCATTGCTGAGAGTAGTCAACTTTCCCATCTGCGGTCTTGTCCCCACCAACTTGAGCAGTACCAGGCATAGGCTGTGATGGAGCCTGAGCGCCAGCAGCTGCTCTTGCTTTCGTCTGCTGTTCGATCAGATCAGCTTGCTGATGCATTCCAACAGATCGGTAGTATTCAATCCACTGTTGACTATAATCTGGTTGGCCCCCTGTTGAATTTGATGCATTCGGGGCTGAAGCTGTTGGCTGTGACCCCTGTGGAGCTTGAGCAGCATTCCCATACTGGGCATAATATGCCGCCCATGCAGCGGCATTAGCATCTACAGCCTGCTTGTTGGGGTCACTCTGTTGCCCTGGCTGACTTGGCCATTGCTGATATGGATTGCCCCAACTTCTCCCTTGACCTTGAGGACCAGTTGGACCCCCCTGACCAAGGGGATATTGAGTGGGTTGCCCCCCTGGCCCACCTCCCACTTTCTCAAAAATCAGTTGCTTTGCATGTTCAATTTGGTCTGGTGTGCCACGAATAACAAAAACTTTTTCATTTGGATTTGGAGGAGGTCGTCTATCCAACTCACAATGGGCTCCTGTCTGCTGATTAATTCCCTTTATGGTTTCCCCTCCCTTCCCAATAACGAGACCACATTTGTTGGCAGGGACAGGAAGAAGAACTTCGTTGGCTCCACCAGCACCACCATTCCATCCCTGGCCAGATGGTCCACGTTCTCCCCACCCACCTGGACCTTGTGGCCCAGGAGGCCCACCATCAAAACTACGGCCTCGTCCTCTTCCCATCGCTCCATCCCGAGTCATGACAGAATCAATGAGTTCCATGATGACTCTCCTTGCTTCTGCAACCTGATCAGGTTTTCCAGACACCTGACAGATTTGCTCATTTGGATTGGGACCACGAGCCTGAGTGAACTGAACTTTGGCTCCACTCTCATTCTGTATTTTCTTGATCATCTCTCCTCCTTTGCCAATGATGACCCCAACAGCTGGCTGGGGGACGGCAATCGGTTCTACCAACGGACCATCTGGACCGAAGCTATTTCCTCCTCTTGAGCCAAACCCACCTGGAGAATCACCAATGAGTTCCATGACAGCCTGTTTGGCTTGCTCACATTTCTGTGGATCCCCTGATATGCGCAGGGGCTTGTCTCCTTCCTGTGCAGCACTCTCCTGCACTATGACCATCTTCACACCGATGCGTTCTTCCATTTGCTTGATAGTAGATCCTCCTTTGCCCACCACCAGTCCAACTTTAGGGCCGGGGATCATCAGGGTCATGACAGTATGATTGGCAGAATTTCCCCCCATCATCCCTGGACCTCTCATCCCCCCCCCGCCACCTCCTCCACCACTTCCTCCTCCTCCTCCACCTCCTCCTAGCATCCCACTGGGGACAGTGTCATTAGGACCCCCACTTCTTGTTGAAATAATCTTCTGGATCATATCCTTTGCTCTGTTGATGGCCTCCCTGGTACCAGTTAACGTGCAGGTCCGTTCATCACCCCCTCCACTATCTGCTGCCATCTGAACCTTCGCTCCCGATTCACACTGGAGCCGAGTGACTTGCTCCCCCCCTCGACCAATAATGAGTCCCACCATGTGGTCAGGGACTTTAATGTCTTCATTGATAACTGAGCCACCACTCTGCCTCATGGCAGCCAACTGGGCGCCAAATGGGTCATTCAATGCTGCCATCTTCTTCGATTCTGGATCACCGCCTCCGTCTTCTAAAGGCCGCTTCCTGTCAGCATTCGGTTGAATCTTGGCAGCTATCTGCCGTGCCCTCTGGAGAGCATCAGCATAAGCAGCAGGCACACTCATACCTCATAAGTTACCAGATTCATGCAAATTCACCTGTCAAAAGATGAAGTAATACAGAAAAATACTTCTAAGAAAAAACATTCTCCTACCACTTCTTTCCAGAACAAGTAGCCTTGGTTTATCTATGAGAGTAATCCATACACTAAAAAAAATACATCTCTATATCCCTATACACAGACCCAGAGAATGGCAAACTTGAGGAATTCAGCCTTTTCTAAGGCTGTGGTGTAGTTCACACAGAAAATAAAAAGACATTACTAGGGTACAAGCAGAAAGGAATGGCAATGTGATTGCTTCAAAGTTCCCAGAAAAATTCAAGAACCCCCATTGCCTTTATATTTTAGGCAGCATAGGAAAAACAATTTTTTTTTTCCCATGAACCTGAGGCGACAAATTGGAACTTCCCGGGAAGAATATGCAAGCAGACTAAGTGAGCTGCCCACCCTACCTCCATTCCCACGAACCACATTCACAGGTTCACAAGGGTTTTTCTCGCCTAATTTCAAGTATGATTTGAGATTAACAACAAAGATGAAAAAAGTGCATTGAATAGAACCTCCACCTTTTCCTGGACTATTATTCACTATTTTCACTTTCTTCACATATGACATGAATGTGTGTACTTATGCCAATTTTTCTAAACCTTTGGGTACCAGTTCTGTAAGCCTGGCTTTGCAGGGTTTTAGAGAAGCCTAAATTTGTCACATGTACAAAGAGGCAATAATGATTGCTAAAGAATTTATCCTGCATAGGTTCTTAATTGGTCCATAACTTACCCAGAGGAATCACATAGCATATCTCAAACATGCTGTAAGATGCTAAATTTGGCATAAAGTAAAAATTGCACCATAAAACTAAACTGCACACTCCTTTACACTTGCCATAGAAACACACTAAGCTAACAGAGCCCCATGTAAATTATCATCTTTAACAATACAGCAGCCTTAAGAGCCTAGACTTGCCATGAACATGGACAATATTCTGGTAGAATCAGGCTTGACCCAATCAAGTAGGTCCAGTGAATATGGAATTAATGCTGAGCCTAGAATACAACTGGGATTCAGGGATTAAAAAGGGAGGGACCTCAACCTAAAGCCTCCAGAAGTCTTGTTCCTGTATCCACTTGAAAGGAAGCAACCATGCTTCCTATCAAGCTGCATCTTTTAATAGGTTGCATTCCTTTGCTCTTCACCCCTCTTTAACCTACAACAAATGTATGCTTTCTCCTAGATGTTCTAATAAGTATGTGCATCTTGCATCTTCTGGGATGCTTCTACTTCTCCCAGAAAAAAAAAAAAAGAAATCACCAGCAGAGTCAAGAGACTAGATTTTAATTCACTCCCATAAGAAGTGAATGTGAATGAAATGAATAAAATGATTGTTCTGTCTTCTCCATTTCAAACTGATGATTGCAGACTCTGGTGATCAGAATCACAGCATACATGATCCCTCATGTCCATGGAGTTGATTTAAAGCTGTAACACTAGAACAACTGGGACAGTCACTACAACTGCTCAAAGATTTTTAATGCACAATGCTCTGCTCGTTTGAGAACTAAGGGCCTCTGCACTTGTAACTTTTCCTGCCAAATTCGGCAGGAAAAGTTACAATTGCAGAGTCCCATCATTTGGAACATTTTGAACAAGCCCAATAACATCTGGAAAAAATAAATTACATGTTACAGTATAATAGTTTGATACTACTTTTAATACAGCAGTCAAATTGACTGTTCCAGTAGTTCTAATGTTATAATAAGAAAAAAATGACACATGAAACAAAAGTAGTGGCCATCATAAAAAAAATGTTCACCTGTTTGGCGTTTGTTACCTATTCACCATCAGATTTAGTGCATCTGTTTCCCTGGCCTTTTCTTTGCATGGAAGCAATTATTGATGCAGCAATTAGCCACCTTGCAATAACTGCACTTCTCTCAAAAGATTCCAGGTGTACTCATTGCAACAGTTAAGAATTCAATATCATTCCAAGTAGGGAATCCACAGAAAAACAAAATTAGTTAAGTCCTTAAGTGCATAAAGGAATTTTTTTTTAAATTACCTGTCAAAGACAATTCTGAACTACAGAGACCATTATCCAGGACTGCTTCAGATCAAACAAATCAAGAGGCATTGCTACTTCTCTTTTCACATCTGTACCACTTGCCCCTCCTTGAGCAAAGCTGGAGGCTCCATGACTTGACTCAGATGTTAATGCCAGACATTGCAGGTTCAACATCCACTTGCACCCTGGCTTCTCTCTACCTTCACTACAACTAAATTCTGAACAGCTATGTAAGCCAACAGCTGATTGTAATATGAAAAAGTACCTTACTAGAACACAAACACAACAAATAAGCCTAAGAGGGTGACCCCGGATACAGCCAGTACAATTCATATTTGAAACTGGGGAGGCCACAATCCAATAAAGAGTGAGCTAAAGCCCTGTGTTCCATAATCAACATCTCTTACATGTTTTATCCTTCAATAATCCTGCCGATTTGTATTCAACTTATCCTCCCAGTGCAAGGCCTCACTCGACTTTGAGGTTTGTTCTGAGAGCCACTCTGCATGGACAAAGACTTTTCCACCTTGAGATAGTTCTCAAAGTGGAAAGTTACCCAGAACTTCTCCACACTCTCACCACAGAGAAGGCATGGAGTTAACCATTAACTTAATTGCTCCCTATGTAGTCTAGGTTGTGGTATTCCTTAATTGCTGATTGCAGTTTGGTCAAACGCTGGGTGGGCTAATAGGCCTAGGCACAAGGTATAATTTCACACAAGTTTTTCACACAGCTTTCACATAGCCCAAGTTACACTTATACGTCTTACACTCAAGCCTAGGCCTACCGGGCTACTCTCCACGGGTCGGCTTGCTCTACGCAACTGTGACGTGCGAACGGTTGATAAAGCGACTTTTCGCGCGGACGGTTAACCAACGGCACCTGGCCAACTTCCAGCTTCTAACGTTGACGTTTATAGAGTTTTCCTCTGGCTAAGCCAAGGAATACCTGGTTTGCATATGGAATGCGATCAAATAAAGATAAAAGAACATACAACATCTACAAGAAACAGAAAAAATAACTTTCGAGGGTGAACCTGGCTTAGTGGCTAACAGATCTGGACCGTTGGACCGTGCGGAGAATCTGGTGCCATAACGAACTATACCAGGATTTTCACGTCACAGGACGGACCACGTTGCGGACCTCAGTCAGCGTTACACTATAAAAAAAAGGTGAAACTGCGAAGAATCGGTGTGGAACGAACAACGTTCGCAACGTCGGGCCTAACCACGTCATGGAAATAGAAACACAGTCCCAGCGATGACAACCTTACGCTAACCTTACCCACAGCCGCATGCAACCCGTCAAATCGGAACTCAGAAGACGGATAAAAACTGGAATTCTTGCCGAAGACATGCTCGCACAACGAGCCCAACGGAACGGACATTCCTCCATCTTGCCGACCGCCTCGCGTCGCCTCGCCGAGCAGTGTTGCCCGATCGGCTGGCTGCTTTCAACCGCTCGCGTCATCTTCGGCTATTATGACTGACTGCATTTTAATGGGAACATGATTAGCGAAATACCTCATACCTTCTTTCCTAGCGAATTTAGAATTCGTCTTGCAACTAATCACCTTCAGAGCTCAGATGCTCAAACTTTTTTTTTCATATCCTGAGGTTGCAGGAAATCGCTCGATCCCGTCAACTGGAATCCAAACAAAAGTAAAAGGCTCCTGTCGGTTTGGAATGGAACTGACGTGTCATTGCAGAAACGGAGGGGCTCTACGGTGTTCTCTCTTACTGCCTTCGGTATTCACAATGGCAATTTTATGGACCCTCAGAAGATGGAACTCTTTGAACCTGCATTGAAAATTTTAAGTGAAATCGCTGGAGGGACTCAAAATCGGGATCTCCGTTCTAAATCCTCTCGAAATCCAGGCACCATCCGACTCTCTCCCTCTTCCCTCATCATAAATGGCTCTCCATTGAAGATCCTTCATCCCAACTCATCTCACAACGTACAAAATCTCTATCGGATATGCTCCTCGTTAGCTCTTATCTCTTCCAACCAAGATACAAGACACATTCCCGCCATTTATGATGTCATTTCTCCAACAAGCCCTCACAAAAAGTATTTAAAAAAAGCCTATTTATTATCATATTATTATGGGGGCATCAAAATGTGGAATTTCCATCTTAATCAGCTACGGTGCTCCCCAATTCTACCTAGATTTAAAACAGGCCTCGAAGATCGCTCGTTATCACGATACATACGTGCTTTTGGTTCCTTCCTGCTGGACGCACTCCAAAGATTTTTCTCTCTCCTCTTCTGTACTCCTGTGGCTCTTTTACGCTTCTCTCTTCTCTTGCTGTTTTCTTGTGCACTGTTTTGTGTTTGGTTTTGCCATATCTGAATTGCTTCGAATTGTCTCCTATGTATAAGTTGCTTCTATGTACTTGTTTATCGTCCTTCCTAATGTGTTTCATGCCTGTCCATGGAGCAACTGGATTATCGGTTGAGCCACTGTAAAGCCTGCATAACGAGGACAATTCACTCATTTGAAGTTGATGAAAAGTTAAATGAACGTTTCGGCTGTGAACACTGCTCTTTCTTAAACGATTCTGAAGGCATGGAAGAAACACGAGGGAATCCTGACCGGACGAGCATGCCGAATCCACGGGATTTTTAAGGAAGCAACGTAAATAAGAAAATGGAATCCGACAACACTGCAAAGGCATTCTCGCGAACCTACCGGAAGGCAGAAGCGAAGCAGATTCGAAGATGCCGTCGGCCCGCGGTGGACTCGGACGTGCCGTGATCGGAGTGCAGTCTCGGTGGAAAGTCGATCTGAGAGATGGGAAGTGTACCGGCGAGGACGAAATTCGACGAGAGACGCTTCCAATCGAGCGAAGAGCCCCGGACAGATGCTGGAGAAGCCATCGAGGAAATGCGATGTCTTCAGTGTTTTTTTTTTTCGCTTTCATACCGGCTGCGCACTGACGGCAAAATACTTTTCGTAAGTCTCTCAAAATAATCCGGGAAATTGCACAGTTTCGTACTCCCATCTGTCTCATCCTGGGAGGACCACAATAGATTATGCTACGCTCGCCGATTCCGTTCTAAAAAGAGGTGTGAAGTATTTTTCCATTATTGCCCATCAATCTGAGAATTTCCCTGAGAAAAACTGTAGATGTGCTTCGTGGATCTCGAAAGTCGTACGATCGCGTGCATTAAGAGGAAACTTGGGAGCACTTCAAGTGTGTAGAATTAACGGACAAGCCATCGAAGGCCATTCATCCCTTATAGAGAGACTGCTGGAGGAGCGAGACGAGCCAAGGACATGTGCCCTCGAAGGCCCTCAAGGCCCTCGAGGGACCAACATCGGTCGTTTCGGCCCGATCTGGTGGCTCAGAGCGCGCTGGGACGGTTCGGCTCTGAACGCATTGTAATCTGAATCAAAACTCACTGGATTATCGTGCTAGCTGAATCGGGATCGTCCAAGGCAAAAATCTCGGTTTTTGAAATTCGTGTATCTCCATACATCATGGCCTTTTATGGTCGTGATGCGCCGACTGTTAAGTCCAGCTTCGAGCGGCTACAATTGCTCGGTTTCTACATGTGGTTGGTGGAAATGCTTCATGCTATTTGACGTCATGAACCAGGCAAGATTTGAAACTGCACTTAGGCAATCGAGGAATTCGCCGGGAAAAGGGCGTCTGTGCTTCGCGGTAAGGAAGTAATACTCTCCATCCTTCCGCTAGATGGCGGGCAGATTCCAGCTCTCCCATCGAGAAGGGAAAAAAAAGACGAGTCATTCCAGTCATGGAAGGGAGCCAGAAGGAAAAGAAAACGGAACAATGGCGAGCTTATGCGGGTGAGACTAATGAAACCTTTTCTACATGCTAGCATTTTCCCCTTCTTCGAGGAAAGTCTTCTTAGAGATTAATTCAGCGATAAATTAATACTTAGCTGGTTAGCTGAGAGTCCCCTGGCATCGGGGACGAGGTGAGAGCCTTTGAAAAGGAAATCGAAGGAATTCAACGCGACACTGCACAGAGACATCTCGCAACTGGGACGCCGCTTCGTGTGGTTAAATGAAGTGGTGGGCACTTCCGATACCATTCACCCCGGGCCGGATAAAGGGGAGGGGCTGTTGCCCCGGGCCCCACTTTTCCAGGGGGCCCTCGAAGGAGATTAAACAAGTATTTGCGTAAAGTAACAGGGGGGAGGGGTGGGAGACTGCCCCTCCTCTGGCCAAGTTCGCAGTCTCTTTTTCTAATTTAGAAAGCACATAAGTTAATGTTTATTAGCTGCTGTGAAATGAATATTCAGGGTTTTACCTCAGACGAAAAATGAATAGGGCGGTGCCAGATTGGGGGGGGGGGGGTGTAGGCTCGGAACTAGGAAACAAGCTCCCCTTTATGAGTAATTTCTATATCCACCTCTGACTTCAGCTACCGACGATGATTTAAGAGTATATGCTGCAGAAGAAAACTCGAAAAAAAATATGACTTCCACATACTTCCTTAGTAAGAAATTGGACAGCGGGCACCGTTTCATTCCTTAAAATGACTGGAAATGGCAACTGCGAGGATGATTGGAAAGGTTCTGATAGCGAAGATATGATAAATAACGAAAATTTTCATATCAGCTTGAAATGGAAAACTTAGTTTAAGCCCAAAGTTCTGAAAATTTTCCTGTTTTTCTCGAATTGTGTTTTGCATGCAATTTGCATTCTTGCAAATAATTCCACATAAGCTTTTAAAATTTATTAACGGGAACTTCTCAAGTATCAAGTTATCAAACGATCAGTACAGCGGATCTATTTGTCCTTTATCTGATTTGATGGATTTGATCTTGTTCCTATCTAAAATCGGATGCAAAATAATACAAAATAAAGATGATGATAAAATATAAATAAACAAAAATGAACGATTCGTTTTCTGTTCCGACCCGATTCGGGTCATGTCGATCGATCCGGATCCGTCGAAGTCGATTCGTTTTCTTAACGAGGTTTTATTTTTCCATATGTGCTTTTGCATGCAAAATGAGGAAGAGCATGAAAGACCGCATTCTTCCACGTGGGAATTTCCGAGATGATCGAGTGCATTTGTGCGAAAGATAAAGGAAAACCGTCCCATACTCGAAACACCCGTAACATCGCGGTGGCATGACAGGTAAATCACGCAAAACCGCCAAAACCCATCGTTTCTGCACAGACACGAAGGAATTCGCAATTTCAGCACTTGTTGGTGAGATTGGCAGTGCGATTCCCCGCCATCGTCCAGATGTTCTCGGCCATTTCTCGAAAGCGCCTCGCGTCTTGACCGGAGCTGAGCTTCAGAAGAACGATCACGTACGATGCGATGCTCTTGAGCAGCTAAAAAGAATTTATGTTAATTAATATTATTCATTCGTTCATTTTTTTAATAACATATCTTGGGATCATGAGCATCTAAAAGCTTTGTTTGTAAGGACTCCCTCCCTCGGGCGCCTGTTTATGCAATTTTCATTTTAAAGATGCAATATTGCCAGACATCGCAAATATCAAACCATTAAAATTTGCACTTTGCCATCTTGCCGATGAAAAGTTTGAGTCTCCTGCTAGGGACTACCAGAACATCAATTGTCGCGTTGAGGGGATTTTGGTTCACGTTTTAAATTTTGCTATTTCCCATCAATATCATGTAAGCATGAATAGAGTATGCATAATATAAATTAATGCAATTATAAAATACATATAATTAGAGTATTATCTATGTAATAACAGGTTCCCTCTCTTTCATGAGACTGACCGAAGGCAGGACAGCATTTTGCATCTCGAAGACCCCACAGACGGAGATCGCCGGCTTCAAAAGCAGCAATTGATTCTCGAAATGGTTCATCTACGAGATTCGTAAAAAAAAAAAAAGAATTTACCCTATTGGGCTACTCTTGGAGACGAATTCATGATTTTGCGGAGATTTTACCTCCTTGCGGGCCTCAGGGTCATAGTAATTGGCTCTGGCCGCCGTCACGATCCCCCCAGTTTCCATTCCCTTTTGAACAGAGGAAGTAGTTCATGTATTGCGTTCCTTGAACTTGCGAAATTCGCGCAGAAATTCAAAATATTGGCTGTATTAGGAGAACTGTTTCGTTTGAAGCAGATATGCTTATCGCATGTGAATGGACAAATTTAAGCAGGGAATTTAGATAAGGTATTGTTTTGGCGTCTGACGATCAGAAAGTTTTGGCAACGATTCCTCATTTCCAACATCGAGAAGCTGGGAACTTGATACGTTCGCACCCTATGAAGATGTGCATCGCAGCATCCTCATGGACCTCATCTCAAGCACCGACAACTCAGATTGCGTTGTTCAGAGCTGACTTTTCGGCTCTGCTTTGATAATAAAGCCCAAAATTTGCGAGCTCTCTTTCAGCAAGCCTAAGTATCAGAATTGGCAACAACCGTACCTGATGAATAGTACAGGAAATTTGCCCCAAAGCATACTGCAATACCAAACCTGCCTGGAAATGAGCTTTTATTCGACATTGAAGCCCTTGGCCAGAGGTATCAATTCAGAACTGAGAAGTATGCCGCAGTCTTGAGCATCATGAGCGCTTTAATGAGTGCTCATGAGTGTTTTAATGAGTGCTCATGAGGATGCAGCGGTGTGTGGCTGATGAGGGGGAGTGTGCGCGCTGGATGTGGAGGATCAGGTTCATAGCAATTCTTCAAAGGAATATGAGTGAAAATCATTGTCAAACTTTTTTGATCGTTCCTCTTGAGGCACGCTTCGTCGTCTATAAATCTCTAATGATGGTTAGTGATTGCAGAAAAGTGCTACCGCAGAAGCGAATCTTAGCTGTGGCCGAAATAGGGAAATATAATCCAAGTGATGCGTACTTTTAAAATTTTCTTGGAACAGATGCAATAATTTACAATTGAGTTGGATTGGGTAAGGATAGAACATCGTTCATCAGAGACATAGCAGGAATCACGGTATGTTCGAATCCATGAAGCATTAGTCACAAGAATACCTTGTACCATGAAAACCGAAGAATTTGCTATAGAAATATCTGAATAAGAAAAAGTTGCTATACAAACGTGGTATGAGATTGAAGGTTTGACTTGCCTTCTCTTTGGCGTAAGAGCAGACATAGGCAGATGCGATCAGATTTAGTGACTGAAGAATGAGAAAAGGAGCGAAGATAATCAGCTCTTCCAGCCATTTTTGCTTCATCAAGCAAATCTGAACGATGTGGATCATGACGATCACCGTGCAGAATGTCACCATACATTTCAGCAGGAGAAAAGTTCCATATACTTCGGACACCGAGTGACTCATCTTGCACAGGCTTCCATGAGTCCGCCTTATCTGATGTAACAGAGGAAAACTGATGAAAATCCACATTCGGTGAAGACATGGAAAATGAGAACGATATTGAGGAGGAACTCACTTTTGCGATGTTGTTTCTGGATGTGAGGCCAGAACCTATTGAGAGCATTGCCTTGGTTGCTTCATTGAGGCCGACAAAGACTCGCCCGATGCAGAAGACGATGGAACAAAAGATGCCCTCCTCCAAGATGCTCATTGTCATGAAAATGACCTTGAAAAGTGTGAAAACGAGGAGCGTTTTCCTTTTAGACGATGAAAACACCCCCGTGAAGTACCCGTAGATGATCAAGCAGATGCTGCAAAAGGCAAAGAGGATCAGAAAGAGAAGAAAAGCAAACATGAATCGACGGACGTCTTTCTTCACCCCTCGAAGGCACCCCAGTTGGATCTGAGGCCGAAAATCCTTAATTAGACTTCCAAAGACTCGGACTCTGAAGAGAAGAACTGCCGGAGTGAAGAGGCGGAGAACGGAAACGATGGTAGCAAATCTAGCCACACCGCCGGTGATCACTGGATCACCCCTCATATCCTCACTCGCGTCCTCGTAAGGTGAATGGCAGTAAAAGATGTAAGCCAGGAGGCCATAGACAGAGAAGGAGAGGATGGAGGTGAGGACGTAGACGGGTCTGATGGAAAAGTCTCCATGGAAACGGATGGGAAGGAATCCCAGGGCCCTCCCCACGCGCAAGCAGGGCGCGCACAATTCCAAGAGAAATGAATCCGACTGCTGCTTCACACTCAGCATGAGAATCTTCCTGCCTTCCTGCATCTTGGCGATCCAGGAGGAAACTGGTTTCTCGTCGAAGTGTGCCTTGCAATATGCATCATGAGTGTTTCGGGGCGCACTTGCATTATTTTTGCATTTTCGCTGTGGCTTCTGCATAATTGCGAGATTCCCTCCTCTTGAATTTTGTATTGTAATGTGAGAAATGTGTGCAGAACATGCATAACAATCTGTCTCGGAAATGAAAATGAAGCATACTCTCGAATGACAAGAGATGAGAGACCCTATCTTGAAGGGATGCTGGTAGAGGGGCGATCGGAGAAAATTTTTTTTTTAGGGGGGGGATAGAGGAGGTTGTTTTCACTTTCCTGCCGCTCACGGAGATCTCCGTTTTTGAGTCCTTTCGCAAGTCCTTTTGCCTAGCCTATGGCCAAAAAAGTCATAGCCTAGTAGGCATCGAACTTCAGGCTAAGGTAACAGGCCTAGGTCAGAGCGGCGGATCGACGGGGTAAAATGTCCGGAACGCAATGTGTTAAGCGATGGAGCGAGGAGAGGGTTTACTGGCTGGAAATTTCTACTGCAATCGCCCACGCTTGGTGTCTCCCAGTGGCGCAACCAGCCCTAAAGTTTGGGGGGGTTCGAAGTTCTCACGACCTGTCTTTCAAATGTCTCCAGGTGCGAGAAGGCGTTTTCAAATCATGAGAGATATACTCAGCAAAAACGCGAAACGGCCCAGACACGCGAACACAGAAAATGAAAAGAAAAAAAGTGAAATGGTGGAAACGGAAATTAAACTCTAAATGATTACAGTACATTTGATATCGGAAAAAGCTTTAAATGAGCTAAATTAATTTCGGGATTCAATCTAAATTTCACTGCGCAGATATGCAACTGGAAATTCATTAACCTGCACGCCTTTTATTTGAATCATCGTCCTTCCGTTTTCAGAAGAAAAAAATTCAGTAGCATCACATGCGCAGGACGTTTCCTTCACAGGATCACTTTACTAACGTAAATAGTTACATGTGACTGGCGTGACCTTCACCTTTCACCTCCTATCTTTGTGCCTTTCCAACCTCGCTCTCAGGTCGTTTGCCCATATCTTTCTGCGTCCCCCACCCTTGGGGAGTGGGGGATGGAGAAGTAGAGATACCATCATTGGGGGGGAGGGGTTCAGACCCCCTGAACATTCCCCCTTGGTTGGGCCCCTGGTTTCTCCATAGGACGTTGGCAGCGAACAGCTAATAATACCTTATCCATTAGTACTAATAATATCCTTGTCCTAGGTCTACACGGTGGGAAGATTGGAAGATCGGAGTGTAAAGTCAGATATTCCAGGTAAGGGTCGAGGAGTCAAGGCTTGGCGTGTGGAGGAGACGAGGAAAAACGCGATCAGACGATACTTTAGCCTACAATTATCGGTAAAGGCACAATAACTCGTGCATGCCGCTTGGGTACTACAATTCTTAACCTTTTAACTCCCGAGTTTCCTGAGCTGCGTGCGTGCGTGTACTGGAGCCAGAATTGGACTGCTGGCGATACAGCCCACGGAGCTATCACGAATATATTCAGGCGTGGGATTTAAAGGGTTAAGCAAGATAATAACATCTGCCGCGTAAAGTTTCACTAGTGGCGGCCTTTTTTATGAATACATATACATATCCTAACATAACACTCTATAACAGCAACAATTTTTATTTTTATTTTTTAAATAGAGTTGCTAAATGGCANACTGAAGAATGAGAAAAGGAGCGAAGATAATCAGCTCTTCCAGCCATTTTTGCTTCATCAAGCAAATCTGAACGATGTGGATCATGACGATCACCGTGCAGAATGTCACCATACATTTCAGCAGGAGGAAAGTTCCATATACTTTGGACACCGAGTGACTCATCTTGCACAGGCTTCCATGAGTCCGCCTTATCTGATGCAACAGAGGAAAACTGATGAAAATCCACATTCGATGAAGACATGGAAAATGAAAACGATATTGAGTTGGAACTCACTTTTGCGATGTTGTTTCTGGATGTGAGGCCAGAATCCATTGAGAGCATTGCCTTGGTTGCTTCATTGAGGCCGACAAAGACTCGCCCGATGCAGAAGACGATGGAACAAAAGACGCCCTCCTCCAAAATGCTCAGTGTTATGTGAATGACCTTGAAAAGTGTGAAAACAAGTAGCGTTTTCCTTTTAGACGATGCAAACACCCCAGTGAAGTACCCGTAGATGATCAAGCAGATGCTGCAGAAGGCAAAGAGGATCAGAAAGAGAAGAAAAGCAAACATGAATCGACGGACGTCTTTCTTCACCCCTCGAAGGCACCCCAGTTGGATCTGAGGCCGAAAATCCTTAATTAGACTTCCAAAGACTCGGACTCTGAAGAGAAGAACTGCCGGGGTGAAGAGGCGGAGAACGGAAATGATGGTAGCAAATCTAGCCACACCGCCGGTGATCACTGGATCACCCCTCATATCTTCACTCGCGTCCTCGTAAGGTGAATGGCAGTAAAAGATGTAAGCCAGGAGGCCATAGACAGAGAAGGAGAGGATGGAGGTGAGGACATAGACGGGTCTGACGGAAAAGTCTCCATGGAAACGGATGGGAAGGAATCCCAGGGCCCTCCCCACCCGCAAGCAGGGCGCGCACAATTCCAAGAGAAATGAATCCGACTGCTGCTTCACACTCAGCATGGGTATCTTCTTGCGTCCCTGCATCTTGGCGATCCAGGAGGAAACTGGTCTCTCGTCGAAGTGTGCCTTGCAATATGCATCATGAGTGTTTCGGGGCGCACTTGCATTATTTTTGCATTTTCGCTGTGGCTTCTGCATAATTGCGAGATTCCCTCCTCTTGAATTTTGTATTGTAATGTGAGAAATGTGTGCAGAACATGCATAACAATCTGTCTCGGAAATGAAAATGAAGCATACTCTCGAATGACAAGAGATGAGAGACCCTATCTTGAAGGGATGCTGGTAGAGGGGCGATCGGAGAAAATTTTTTTTTTAGGGGGGGGATAGAGGAGGTTGTTTTCACTTTCCTGCCGCTCACGGAGATCTCCGTTTTTGAGTCCTTTCGCAAGTCCTTTTGCCTAGCCTATGGCCAAAAAAGTCATAGCCTAGTAGGCATCGAACTTCAGGCTAAGGTAACAGGCCTAGGTCAGAGCGGCGGATCGACGGGGTAAAATGTCCGGAACGCAATGTGTTAAGCGATGGAGCGAGGAGAGGGTTTACTGGCTGGAAATTTCTACTGCAATCGCCCACGCTTGGTGTCTCCCAGTGGCGCAACCAGCCCTAAAGTTTGGGGGGGTTCGAAGTTCTCACGACCTGTCTTTCAAATGTCTCCAGGTGCGAGAAGGCGTTTTCAAATCATGAGAGATATACTCAGCAAAAACGCGAAACGGCCCAGACACGCGAACACAGAAAATGAAAAGAAAAAAAGTGAAATGGTGGAAACGGAAATTAAACTCTAAATGATTACAGTACATTTGATATCGGAAAAAGCTTTAAATGAGCTAAATTAATTTCGGGATTCAATCTAAATTTCACTGCGCAGATATGCAACTGGAAATTCATTAACCTGCACGCCTTTTATTTGAATCATCGTCCTTCCGTTTTCAGAAGAAAAAAATTCAGTAGCATCNGCGGGGTGGCTCGGTATTCCGCGATGCGAGACTGACCGGAGGCAGTATCGAGGCCTGCATCTCGAAGATCCCGCAGACGGAGATCACCGGTTTCAAGTGCAGCAATTGCATCTGGAATCGGTGCATCTTCACGAAAAAGGCAAAAAAAAAAACGAGGCTTCAGCTTAGCCAATGGGGAATTTCGGGAGACAATCGCTAGAGATTCACCTCGGTGATGGCTTCCGGGCTGTTGCTGGCGGTTTCTGCTGCCGTCACGATTCCCCCGGTTTCCATCCCCTGTGAGTTTTACAAACTTAAAAACTTAACAGATATAAAACTTAAATTAATAATAATAATAAATACTTAAAAACTTATCAAATAGACATGCAATGAAGTTTCATCCAAAGAAATACGGCCTGAGACTGTGACCCCAAGATTGGAATTTAAATGTAGAGAGATCCGAAAAGCATACCGCGTCGGGTACTTCACATGGACTTCCTCTGCATTTAACTCAAAAATTCGCCATGAATAAAATATAAAAAAATTTGTTTTAAAGCGAGGCATGGACCTGTTCCCTTCATCGCGGGCGACGCGTATTCTGCATTGTCTGTCATGGAATGTGCATTTCCCTTGTCTTTTTCTGCAGGTACTGAGCCAGTCATGATAACTTAATTTTCCATTAGTGAGTAGAAAAATCCGCGGAATGGTAGAAATGGACTGCGTCATGCATTGATTTCGTGATTTCTCGAGGAATTTCCCCCAT
>CAJPEV010001505.1:0-64346 GCA_905338385.1 Darwinula stevensoni
GTTCGGTCCATTGCGCTATTCGGATCCCCGACGGATCCTCCACCCAGACTTCCCTCACCTGCATTCATCACGTGGGATTATTCATTCTTACGATTTCCGGCGTAAGATAGGGGCATTCCAGCACAGCATTATGTACAATGCTGATGGCTTCTGGTTGATGAAACGATTTGAATCAGAATAAAATTTGAAATTGCCCTGTCATTCCGATTATTTCAGTCATCTGGAAGACTTGGCATTTACCATGATCTTGCCATGTGCCATTTCACATTCAGTAAGAGACATAATAGATGATCCTTCAAGGAATGAGTCCATCCAGGTGTCCACCGATAATTACTTTGAGCAAACACCCAATATCTCATGGCACCAATCGTCACAAATTGACTCTCAGAATTCGAACCTGGTCGTCAAGAGGCTTCAGGGCAGCGTCGAGTACGAGGATCCTGAACCGGACGTCCTGCCCGGGAAGATAAAGGGACTTGTCCGTTTGAACAAAGAGGAGGTTCTGGTATTCCCTGATGTTCACCAACTCGCTCTCGTTCCCAACGTAGTCCGGCACCCCATCCAGGGTGAGTTGGAGGTGCAACCTCCCCCTCTGCTCCGGCACGTTAGGCACGGGAAAGTCCACGCATTCCTTGCTCCCTGCGGGATCCCATGCCAATTCATGAGGATGAGAATGCATGGTGTTGCATGTACGACAATAGGAAAGAGCTAAACAAAGAGCAGAAAATGCCGTACGACAGGACGCTCCCATAGGTATTTCTTTCCATCCCCAACTCTAAATTTTTTTACGTATTCTCATAAAAATATATGACTACTTAGATTGATTTAATAACTGAGAAGTGGCTAGTCCATCAGCTCCAATTCTAAACAGAACGATAGAATAACTTTCAATAATGGAAATTCAATATTGGGTGGGGATGTTGTGGCACCCACTCAATGCCCCGGAGATTCAGAATTGTTTTCCCATGTCCTTGATTATCGCTCCTATTCCATCTGCGTTACTCTTTCAGTGATGTCCATCTCGTGCTCACGCTCTCCTGGTCCTTGGAGAGTGTTAGAGACGATCTGACCATGTTTTATTTTTGTTTTATTGAATGAGAGAGTTTTTCGCGCGACCTTACTTTATGGTGATAAAACTTATCCTTTGCGTTGAATTGGAATGAATGCCTCGCTAGAATGATTCTCGAGCCGTTTTGCAATATAGTTTCATGACATTGAATTAAAAGCTATGCAATCCGTTGAATGATACAAGGAAAATTCGACACTGCTAAACAGTCCCTGACCCAATCGAGTTTTGTTTCAAGGTCATCTCAAGGTCGTCATTTCAACGCGACTCCTTCCCGCGCTGAAAGCGGGGGCGGGGAATACCTTTGGTGAATGAATGGTCGAGGGTGGCCGCGAATGCATCCTCTCCTTCCCCCGTCAGAGTGAGCTTGGCGTTCCCCGGCCCTTCCAAGTTGAAGAGGGAGAGGCAGATCAGCTCGGTGGAGTTGGAGCGGAGAACCTTCGGCGCCGTCAGGAGGTATCCCCTGTGGGGTCAAGTGTAGTCCGAGATGATAATTCCGTATTTCGCGTCTCGGAGTTCAGTGAAAGATTGAGGAAAAGGCTAGAATGTTATCCCGATTCTGGTAAATCTCATAATAAATTACTTCATCTGTCAGTAAAGAAAAAATTTTCATTTTCTTTGCTCTACGTTCTCCTCTGCTCCTGCACAGCCTTTCAGGATTTTCCTTATTCAGAAACACCATCCTCATGAATGTCCGGATGAAGCACCGAATAAATGCAAGTGAGGGTGTTCCGATGATGCCAGACGTGCGCGTATCAGGAGAATATTCCAGCGATGGGATGCCAGATCCCACATTCATCCATGAACACGAACGTTAAATATTTCACTGATTGCACTAAAACATCTCGCAAGAGTAGAAATAGGAATTCCAACTGCACCCTGACAGACAAGTGACGGAAATCGAAAGGCAATGGTTATCCTACTCGGCTGAACAAAGCCTCGTTCTAGTATTCATTATACCGTGACGAACGAGCCGTCGGATAACCCAGCGATTCCGACCCTTCGGCTATGCATCGGCATAAACGTCTCACACGAGGGAGAGCCGCACCCTCAATATTTTACATCCAGAAGAGGGATCCGCGGCCTCGCCTCGGTCCCCCTCTCCTGGATGTCGAAAAGAACTCGCCCGCCTGCCGATCGGTGTATAAGGGAGGCCCCTTTCTTCTATCCCTCTCTCCCCCCTCATGTAACCTATGCTTCTCGAACTGCCTCGGGGGGTACGAACACTGAGGAGGGGAGAGGGGAACGGGACGAGATTCGTTAGTGTTAGAGAAGGTCTACATGGAGTGGGGGGAAGGGGGGCCTACTCGGTGGCCGAGTGGTGAAGAGCCTCGGCACCCGCAACCCAAGATGATGGGGATCGAGGCCAGGCGGGGGCGTCAACCTCCGTCAATGAGTGGATGTTCAACGCAATGGGAAGGCCTAAGCCGCCTTACGGAACGTTCCCGGGAGACGCCCTTAGCGTCCTTTATGATGTCATACAGGAGAGTAGGAGCTGGGTTACAATCGGTTGGCTATACATGACAGCTGGAACCCAGGTTACATAGAGCTAGGCAAACCAGGATATTTTTTTGCCAATGCAGGCCCCTTCATGGAGGAAATGGAATACCCATAACAATAGATACGAGTACTTCCGTCTCGAGAAGAGGGAAAATTTACAAGACCCCAAGTGGTGAAGGCCGAACTTTTTATCATCACGTAGGAAAAATTGAGATTTTACTCTGTACTATTAGTCGAGCTAAGAGGAGAGTTAGAAGAATTCCAGAGTGACAATTAACGGGTGTAGCCTCGCCTTGTAAGTCTTCCTTGGGAAGAGCAAAATTCCAATTCAAAAGAAAATTCCTAGGATAGTCAAGGTTTCTTTTTTCTGGAACAATCAGTTATCGGACCAAAGCTACTTTTGCCTGCACCTCAATTCATTATTTTTCTTTTAAAATGTGTATTTACTTGGATGGATGGTTGGAGTGAAGAAGTCGATATGCACAAGGATTTTTCTGAGAAAGGAGGAAGGCTTCACATTGTTGACATGTCTATATGAGGATTTCCAGTTCCATGTCACCCTGTGAATACTTTTTTCCATCTTGAAATTGGAACTTAGGTGTCAATCAAGAAAACGTTTTCATTTTCTTTGCTTACGTATTCCTCCGTCCCTGCAAACCCTTCAGCATTTTCCTTATTCAGAAACCCTATCCTCATGAATGTTCATGTCCGGATGAAGCACCGAATTGTCAATGAATGCAAGTAAGGGTTTTTCCTCTGTAATGCAGGAACGAAGGCATTGATAACCCCCCTCCACAACCTAAACTATAGGAGCTAGGAAAATTGGTAAATATATTTAAAATCCTCATTCAATTTTTAATATATTCCATCTCATTTTTTTCTGATGTCATATGATGGTGAATAACTCAAATTCAATGATTGCATCCGTACTATTACGTTTCGAGCTCACGACGTCAGAGCTAAATCCGTTTCCCGTTAATGGGTTTCGCAAAAGATTAAACGTTCAGCTTCTGTCTGATGAATCCCTAGTTTTCAAAGCTTTATCACACGGCAATTGTTTAAAGAATCTGGGATTGATTTTTTTTTTTTTTTTTTTGGGGGGGGGGGGAAATGCCCATAAACTCTCCTGATCCGAATGTGGCTGAGAACTTGGGGTTATCCCGAAAGACCGAGTTGAGGCTCATGCACACGGAGAGCATGGACTGAAAGGAAGCCATGCAAAGCGACATCACCCACCCACCCACACGTTGAAGGACGTGGACGATAACGCCGAACTCTTTCAGCGCCTCATTTCATCTTACCCCGCTCTCAGAGACGGAGCCAGGGTGCATACAAATTATGAGAAGTTTAGATTCATGTTCAGATTCGAAAACGAATGCTTTCTCTCATGTTTTAAGAGTTTTTTTTTTCCCCCAAGTTCTTACAGTTCAGGCTGTGCAGGGGAGGGAAATCTATGTGCAACGCATACATCCGAAAGCGTCTCCGAGGGCCACTTTTATGAGCATCCTTGCGACGTTATTCTGCATGCGCGCATATTCACGACTATGCCAGGGTTTGGTAAGGTCTATTTTCGGGGGAAAATCTGCGTTACTTTGCAGTAGCATTCCCCTCTGTATGTGCCCTAAAGTTTACTGTGAAAGGGAAACGCTTAAGGTCCCTACAGAACCTGTTTGGGCACGCCCCACATCGGTCGTGATGTCGATGTCAAGAAGGAATTCTCACTCTCTGCGTCTTCTAATGGCCTCATGCTCCTTGTATTTCCCCCACTCTTTCCCATAAAAGGAAGGGGCATCGTCTGGATATCTTTCGCCCAAGTCCATTCCTCCCTAGCCCTTTCATCACTCGCATGAACCCCGAAGTCTAATTGGATCACGTTCACGGCTGGCTGGACCTTTCCATGATTTCCCCGACAACTTTTGAAACTTTCTCCCCATGGAGGACGAATGTGCCTTAGGAAATACTTCGAGGAATAACAATTTGCATGCACGACTTCAGTGTGAAGCGACTTTTCTCGAGAATAAAGGGAAACCAAAGGGAATTTTTGGGTCCAATGGGATCAGCGTCACTTGCGTTACTTGCGTTACTGAGAGAAATCCCACAAATCTTGTAAATACCTGCAGAACTAATTTCGAAAATTCATGTGCATATGTTTAATTTAAATAATTTTACGAAATTCCATTCCTTAATTTTTTTCCCTTTGGGATAGAGCATGAGGTTTCCAAACTTTCACATGTGAAATTTCTTCACTGGAAAACTTACAACCGATGCAAAAGGCTTTGGAATGCCTTTCCAATGGCTTCGAGAAAAAAAAATATATATTCGGCTGAAATATACAATGTGGAGACGATTTGACAAGTTTGAGTGAGGGAAGCTGCGCACAATTTTGGTCACGCACGTATTGTGCGTATATATTTTTCTTATAAATTAATGAATGCAACGATTCGGTGGTACAAAAAGAATATATTTTAGCACGCAGATTTTCAAAAATCAAATGCTGACGGAAAAAAATATATATTAACGGTCAATCCTATTATAGACTGTATTACTCCCATGGAATGAGCAAAAATGTCCAATGTTCGAGAAACTCTGAAAAAAAAGGAATCCATGTCGATCTCTCACCTTTCTTTCGCTGTCTCCTGGGCCGAAGAAAGGGCCAGAAAGGCCGAAAGTGCGAGAAATACACGGAAACACGCCATCCTATCGGATGTCTTCTCGCCGAGACGGACGGACCCGAAGCACTCTCTCTGGACGATAACCTGGCTCTGGGGTCAAGGGAAGGAGAGCCGGTTTCTTCCTCATTTGCGAGGAGATGAATTAACCATGTGGCATGATGGGATTCATCCGGGGAGAAGAGTCTGTGACGCCATCGACAAAGGGAAGGGGAGTGACGCCTTCATTATGCCAGACGGGACGTGTCAAGGTCGAAAGGAGACGATGCAGCCGTTTCTTCATATGTTCACTACTTACTTCGCCACTGGTTTGGCGCTTGTTTTTAAATCTCGTTCAGGTGCATGGAGTTTTCGACCGGTTTTAATTCGATCCAAATACTCCTTCCTTTGTCTGTACCGAACAGTTGCTGTTAGGTTTCATAGGTTTTATACAAATTATTTTTTATTTACGCTCTCTCCTCTCGGCCTTGGGACCTCATTTGCATCCTCCCACAGAGACTTCTCGTACTTTTCTTTTCATGTATATACTTTTTAAAAGGGAAGCTTTTCGCACATGACGTCTCCTCCTCACACATACTCCTCCAGTAGCGTGCCATGCGATTAATGAGAAAGAAAGCACGCCAGTTCCCCCATCGACTCTGATTTCAGATCGGCGCTCAATTCCATGAGTCGCTCTTGGTGTTGAATTTTCTTTCGGCTTCTCCAGTCGGGCAGACCTCCAGGTCTATTTCCAGGTGATTTCCTTGTACGTTCAGGATCACGCATTCCGCAGATCTGGACACCCGTCCCCTTCTCCTTCACGGTGGCCGTGATGTTGACGGACGAGGGAGCCAGCTCCCGATCGTCCATGCCCAGGACCTCCGCTGGGATGCTTGCTTTGTGGCAGTCTTTCAGTGGCAGGAAAAGTCGAAGCAAGCGATGAAAAAAACCACATTTGGAAAGATCCATGAAGGAAAACACAGGTTAAGGGTGAGGAAATGGAGTCCTCCATCCTCAGGTTCGAAAACTCTATGGCTAAATCAAGTCTTTACAAAGGAGAAAATGAGAGTTCCTACATACATTCTTCGCAGGCTAAAACGAAATATCGACAAAAACTCTTCTTCCTCTTACATGAAGCTCGTAACTCACGTGTGCACATGTTCAGGTCGATGTTGAGTTCTTTCGCTTATCCAGGATCGTGCTCTTTGAGGATACTCTAGCCCTCCGCCTCTCCATCGTGGCCATGACAGAATATTAATGCACAGGAAATTTTTGAGGTGCAAGGTTCACTTTGTCCGGTGAGGAGTAAGCACTGCAATGAGTTTTGTTTGCATGAATTACAGGCATATGATAACTTCTTCTCTTGTGTTGCACATCTATTACTACTTTAAGTACTTTCGGTTACGTATTTGGTCATTTCCGTGAATGGTTAGGGTCGAATTTTGTCTGTTGCGGAATGAAGAGTGTTGACTCCTCATCTGTGAAATATGGTATTACACCATCACAGCGGTTGCCAGACGGTCTCCTCCAAGTGTACGTTTTCCGTGATGGCTACACTCTTAGAAAAAGGTGAGCGATTTTTCTCAAAAAAGAGAGCAAAATAGCTAACTCCAGTTTCACCCCCCTTTCACTCTGGGAATGGAGCGAATTTGCTCCATCACCAAGGAGTAAAATTGCTCTCCTCCTCCGTGAGTAAAAACGCTCCCATCAGAAAGTGATAGAGATGTCATGCAAATACGAAAATTCTCATATATTTAGTATAATGCGTGTCGATTTCGCTTTCGGACAGGCGATGACCTACCTTTGACAGTACTGATAACAGCACAGGTCAGAGGGAGGATAACCTCTTAGAGGTTCCATAGAGTGTCCGAGATACCACTTCTTTCTTACCTCATTTAATTGAGGTGTGACTGAAGGAAGTTCACGGACACTATTTATTCTAGATCTCCTATGCGAATAAATGCAAATGCGTTCCAAAAGGGTTCTCAATAGGAATATGAGCTTGTTTATGGCCTGGACTCCATGAATATGCCTTGAATATGTGGATAACAAATGATGAAGTGTCGGTGTTTATCGATTCCTATAATGAGACTAGGCGAGACATATGGCAAGGTACTGAACAATCCTGCAAGGGACGATTCCAGGGAAAGAGAGAATGGAACTTTTCTGTACTGTACGAAAAGCGAGACCCTTACCGCCATCTAGGGGCCTGGCGAAGAACTTGAAGGTGTTCACTTCAATACGAGCGATGAGGGAGCATTTGGTGAGTAATAAGAGAGTAAATCCGAAAAGCTCACGGTGTGCTCACTTTTTACTCCCCAAACGTTCGGAATTTTCTAAGTGTAGTCTCGATACTGTGCCGCCGGACGTTGTTTTCGAAACTCGCAATTGGTATGAAGATACCTGAACGAACACGCCAAAAGATTACTTGCCTAAAATTACATCCTACTGTCGAACTTGTTCGGTTCAACGGATGTCGATTACGTCATAAGCACAAACATCACAAACGGAACGGAGGAACTCTTTTCAAGCCGTACAATGTGAGATTGAAGGGAATAAGCAAAAATCGCCTGGTACAGACGTTTGGGTTCAAATGACACGGTGGTGCATCCCCAACCTAGAGTGCCGGATCTCCTCATAATACTTTGGGAGGAGGTACTCGGCAGACCTGGAAGCGCCTCTCCTCGTGTCGCCTCGCCCCGTCAGGTCCACCTTCATTCTTCAGTATCCCTATCGCACAACCGGGGTGTTACCCTCAATGCTGAAGGAGCGAGAAGAGGGATCTTCATGGAGTACACTGCAATACCAGCTGTGAAGTTTCATTCATGCTTTCATCTAATAATGTGTGCATTTTAGGATTCAGTATCGCATAAAATACGACTCCCTTCGCTACTCTTGCAAAATGTGGATGAAGAAATTGGGTATGCCGTTTTCGAGCTTGAAAAAACTGAAAAGTCCATGCTTCGATCCTTGCCCATATCAATTATCCTTGCGACTCACTGTCGTGACCGAGGTAATGTCCACAAGGAAAAGAGACCGGGAAGCTGGATCAGCTGATGAAGAAGTCCGTTTATCACTGTCAAGCTCATTAAAACTAATTTACGAAATGTATGGTAATTCTCTATCGCTGGAACGAACGAACTCTGGGGCGATATCGACATATTGCTTCCCCTCTAAGTTCCAAAAGCTAACTGGCCTTGGATTCGGCCTTCTTATATTTCAGTCTATTTTCTTTAGGCTTTAAGATATTCATTTCTATTGAATGCAAACTTGATATAAAATATATCTGACATGACTCCGTTCTTCATTATGTTAAACGTATGTTATGTTAAATGTGTACCATAGGTTCTTTTCTGCAGGGTATTTATGGCCCATTCTGAAAGGGTTTCCGGTTTGGTTTCATCCTATGACCTTCCCATTGGTTCCTTGAAAGACTAAAGGTTTTAGAGTGGACCCACACCGTTCATGCGCTACCTAGGGACCATAAGAAGGTCCATAACCAATCAATTTCAATTGCCAAGAATGGACCCGGCATCTGACCGCAAACCTGAAAAACCACGTATATGAAATCCTAAAAAGGAAAACCCAGAAAGAGTCCGAAGTTCGCGCAATTTCGATAGCCAATTCGGTTACTCGAGAGGATTTTTTATTATGGTAATAGAGGTATTAAAGTGAGCTGAGATCTCGCGAGGCTAGAGGGGAGACTCGTGTGAAGTTTACGTAACGCTACAGCGAGAGAGACGGACCGTTTCAGTCTTTTCAGCAGAGTCCCTCAGAAAAGGCCCGGAAATTAACGCAGGCGCAAAAATTCATGGATTCCTTCCGGTGACCACTGTGAACGCGAATGATTAAATCAGGCTTTGCGATACATGCTGTTTCAGGTAGAAAATCCCCTCCTATCCCGGAAGTAGGTGATTTTGAAACACATCTGTTAAACGAAGAGACAGGATCCGAAGGAAGCCTCGGGGTTGTGCTAACCATCATTCCTTTGGAATTTCACCAGAATATTTGGGGTTGTTTCACCACATCAGCCTGAAGTTGAAATTACAGCGATGAACCGAAAATGCCGCGGCATACTCGGTGCAGCCCCTCCGGTACTTCCTTTAAAATAGGATGCTCCAGCTTATGCCATGAAGCTCTCCATCCAAGAGGCTTTTTGGTCGTGTCTTCGCAATAAGAACGACTTCAATCCAAAAAGAAGGTAATTTATAGTATAAACCTGATATTTGTGATGCGTTTTCCACTCATAATTTTCACGATTTTGTACGATGCAGTGAATCCCAACGCGGAAATCCAAAATGTAAAAACCTAGTGTCGCTACTTTGCTATGAGGTTAGGCCTCGTAATTCCAACCAAATGAATGCCCTTTTTCCAAGAGAGTTTCTGGATTCCATTTCCTTTGAAGTGTCTTGGATTAAGACCTTCATGTCATGTTGACACTAAATTGAGAACGGTGACGAAGACCCTAATGATGTTATGCCTATAGCCTATCCTTGCCCTTGCCTTTAGACTGGACTGATCAGGTTTTCGGATGTAGATTGTCCAGGGTGCTCGGAGGAACTTCCTGCAAAAAACAGCGAGATCGACTGAAGGGCTCTGCCTCGAATATGAAAATGGGGAATATGAAGAATAAAACCGCGCCATGATGGTCTCCACAAGGAAGGCTCCCATTAGGAGTTGCATTCCTCTCCCTATCGCCAAGTTTGATAACAAGGCCATAAAGAAGGGGAGAACAATAAAGGGAATTTGCCCCAGACCCCTCAGGAGAAAATCTCGGAATTTAACGGTGAGGAGCCGCCATGATCGCAACAAATATGGCTGATAATGCAGCACGCTTGCTGTACCTATGGGTGCGTCATCTCTCCAGTTCATTTTTTTCGCTCAGTGCTCGTATCTCTTGAGGTAGCGAAGGCCTCTCCAGAGACATCTACAGGGTGTAGCATAAATTATAAAGCAAAAGAATGCATTCACTATGAGGCGTTAGTGATTCTGCTGGATTTAATGGTATTATGCAGTGAATTGGTGTGTGTGCATACTATGCAATGCTTACATTTAAAAAAAAACAGTCTTGTGTGCATTCGTTGCAGAATAATGACGCGCGAAAGCGAAAGACCTGCTTTGATCGCATTGTTTGAAGCGGGAGATCGATGTACTGTCAATTTTGCGTGCACTGAATTGGGACAAATCCAGGAAATCATTTGTGGAATACACCATTCGAAAGTCTCGAGCCACTGGTGGCCTGAAAGACCGCAAGGGTCGACCGCGTTCAGCTGGGACGGAGCGCCTTGAAAGGAACGTGAAGATCGCAAGAAATCCGCGCTGGACGGCCAGGAAAATTGTTCGCCAATGCGGTTTTTGCATATGACAAATGAGCGAGTATTGAAAAATGACCTTGACTTGAAGTCCTTCAAGGGTCGTAAATTCCATGCTCTGACTGCTCTTTAGCGCCAAAAAAGGCTCGATCGTTCCCGAGCGCTGCTGACCCGTTTCACGCCTGCGCCAGTAAAGAAAAGGTCCAGTTTACGGATGAGAAAATTTTTACCATGGAACAGGTCCTAAATGCTCAAAATGATAGGGTTTGTTGAGTCATGCATATTTGAAATTCCTGAGCAATTTCGATCGGTACTCCGCCAACAGAATCCTCAGAGTGTGATGGTGTTCGCAAGGGTGTGCAGCTCCGGGCGTAC
Organism: Darwinula stevensoni; assembly: GCA_905338385.1. Lineage (NCBI taxonomy): Eukaryota > Metazoa > Arthropoda > Ostracoda > Podocopida > Darwinulidae > Darwinula > Darwinula stevensoni. The sequence continues at coordinate 10,902 of CAJPEV010001505.1, forward strand.
TTCGCTGCATTTCGCGGATCCAGGCGCGAAAATCANCCAGTACTATCGCGATACGATTTTGGACGGTGTCATGTTGCCCGAGTCCAGACTATTGTTTCCACGTGGTCAGTGGACTTTCCAACAGGATGGAGTGACTTCACACACCGCGAACATCTCACAGCAGTGGGTGCGCGACCATGCATTTCACTTCATCTCCAAGGACAAAGGGCGGTCGAGTTCGCCTGACCTTAATCCCATGCACTTAATTGCATCTGGTTCGTTCTTGAGGTCAGCGCCAAAAATTATCGCGGTTTCAAGAGTCAACGAGATTCTCTACGGAAGGATTGAGCTAAAATACCCAAATAGACAACTCGAAACTGTAAAGATTAATGCCTGGACAGACTCCGAGCTTCTGTTTCTCAACGAAGTTGTAGATTTCAGATATAGATATAATAAGTTGGAGGTATTGTTGTATATCCGGATAATAAATTTCATTTTGTTTCTGCGAGTATTGGAGGAGTAGTGATAGATAAGGATCGCTTTAAAACTTATGTTACACCCTGTATATACACTCTATGGTCGTGAACAACACGGTGTACAGATTTCGGCGAAAAGTGACAATGCAGAACAAAAATGGCTGAAATAGGCATTCGCAAATTTCGACTCCCCCACAATGAGTCGCACAGTAGAAAAAAAAGGAATCGCGCCTCTCAAGGCTTCATCTGCTGACGTGGTGCTTTTTATTTCGTCTACATTTCTTCTCCTTGCACCTTTTTTCAGAGTCAACGGAGTTCAGACGGCAAGCCCTCTCGAAACTCATCTGAAGGTCAGCTCATCACCTCATGTAGTCGAGCTCATACCCTTAAGATTGAATTGCGCGACGCGTTTCAAAAGGCATTACGAGCTTCGTCACCTCCAGCCATGAAAGACCTTCCTTTGGGAGGGCAATCGTGATTGTGGTGGTGATCGTAATATGATTTATGGGTTGTGAATTGTGATTCGGAAGTCGTGATTCCTGATTTGAGGAAAAAAAAACCTTCTTTCGAGGACTGAATGCAAGAGAGACGGCCGAAGCTACAACATATTCATTTGGGGGGGGGGGGGGAAATCAAACAAAAAGGAAAATAGATGAAACAATCACTGGACCCCGAAAGTCGGGGACGGAGTCCTCGTCCTCGCCCAATTAGGAGGCTCCCTCCTCCTCAATGCACTCCCCGACGCTGTACAGCTGCAAGAGAAAAAGGCAGTTTAGGGAGCAGCATCCTGGACATATCGCAGAAGTGGGAGATGTTGACGGAATCGGAGAAGTCGGAGAAATGAACTTGGATGTTTTGATTGGGAAATTTCATCAATTACAACAACGCCGCGTTGGCCTATTTGGTGATCTGAACATGTTTATCGTTATACTGCGAGAAATAAGAATGGGCAACTGCGTGTAGATTTCAAGGTCAAAATGAATCAATCGGCCACATCCAAAAGATCGAATATTGCAATTTTGCAACACTGGGACGCGTTCAATCCTCTTAATCAAATAATCCTTCAAGGGCCTGGGCGAGTTAGCTGGAATTCAGTCGGCTCAATGATCAACGCGTTTACTTTCCAAGACGAAAATTGTGAATTTTTTTTTTAAACGCTTATTCAACTCGAAACCAGGTGAACTTTCGGCTCTAGTTCATCGACGAAACGGCGGAAGTACCAAGTACGAAGCAGGCACCAGGACATAACTTTGCGGTATCTTCGCCAGCAAGCTCGACTACATCGATTACCTTGCTTCTTTCAGGTATGGAATCAACCGAATAAAAATGTTAAAAATCTTAATCATATTCCTTCAGCACTATGTAGTTAGTAGATGATTGCTTACGTAGTAGTTGATCTGAACTTCTTTATACAATATTAAAATATTCCCTGCATCACGGAAAGAGGAAATGAACGACGTATGAATTTTAAAACCTTTTTGTATTTGTGAAATTCATTTTGCATGCGGAAAATGTAGCTTCAAATTGGAAAAAGCGAAACGCACCTTAGTGTCTTGAATCTCGGGCGCGTAGTAGTCGAAGAGCTTGACGAGAGCCGGCATGGGGTTCTTCACCGCGACGGCGCGGACGAGGGGGATGTCGAGGCAGAAGCCCTCGCCGTCCAGCTGGTCGAAGTAGAGGGTCAGCACCCCGGTCTCCTTATTCACCTCCGTGCGCTTCACCGCTGTTGGGAAGATTTTCGTGAGTTTTCATTGGGTTTTCGAGTGGGATCGGGGTGGTTTTGAGGGCGTACCTGGGTTCTCAGATTGGAGTCTGCGAATGCCGTCTTCGTCCGGTTTATAACCTGATTCATTTGAGAAAAATTAGTCGTGTTTCTATTCTCAATACTTAAGAAAAATTATCCATGCAAACGATCCAACATTTGAAGCGTTTTAAAGGGTCAGGTACTCCATCCATATAAACCTTCATTTAAAGAACGACTACTCGGTGAGAAAGGTTATCTTACCCGAAACCATGGAAACCTGGAGCAGGGCCATGTTGGAAGTAGTGGTAGGTCCGGAATACTCGACACAGGCTTTGATAGAACGTCGATAGCATCCTTGCTCTTCGACGGGCGTCTCTTCCACGCTGACCCTCATTCCCTGATTCTCAGGTTCCTCAAACACCGAGTACGTCAGCGTTGCCTGTAAAGGACTCCGTGAGATATACAGACGCACTTCCGATGGCTTGCATATGAGGCGAGAATGGGACGGACTTGAACGAGGGTGCAGCCTTTCCCAATCGAGGAGATCTGGAACTCAGACGGAACAGATGGGACGGGGATCATCTGCTGGAAGAGACGATTCTCATCGTTGAGGGTGAAGTTGTGTTCCCTGTCGGAGAAGGACAAACGAACGTCCATGGCCACGTTTTCCAGTCCCGCGTTAGACGCGTACTCCGCCAGGGCTTGCAGGGCCATCACCGTGTCCTGCAACACAGCGAGCGTTCAGTGGCGGTTGTCGCTTCGGGTGTACGGAGCAGGACTGAAAGGACCTGTGTGGAGGCGAAACCCCCCCTCGAGTTTCTCTTGGAGGCGATCCAGCGAACTGCAGACAGGGCTCGAGCAGAGTCGCCTTCTCGATTCAGATACACCAGGGAGAGGATCCCGTACGACGTCGTCTCTATGTCTATTGCGTCTGACGGCTCTAGATACGGATTTGCAATATATTGGTGGGATGAACAACTTCACTTTATAAATATTAATTTACCTTTTCAATCAGAAAATTATTAATTTCAACTTAATTTTGAAATCGCACAAACATGGCATTCCTACCATCGGGCGAGGCGTGCCAGAAGAGAAGACCGTCTTTCTTAGTGGCTCTCTGGAGAAGTTTGTCCATGTATATCCCACTGAGGTCCCTCTCCCCAGCCAGGACGAAGGCGTACGTGGTGAGGGCCAGGGTGTAGGTCGAGGGATTCTGGTTGCCCTTCAGGCACTGCAGGGCACTGTCGATCACTTCATCATCCACGTCGGTACACGATTCCAGAAGAGAGATGAGGACGTACGCAGATAACCCTGTCTCTGAGCCCTCTTCAACTTCAGCATCGTCCAATCCTCCCTTTTCGAATCGCAGTCTCATGTAAGCATTTCGCAGTTCAGAAGTCATCGATTGATCTTAACAGTGTTACAAATAATATCTTTAAAAGGCTTCCGTATAAACTTGGAGAATGCCTAGTGAGAAGTAGAAGACTGACTGATTTTGGGGGAAACTTTTTAAAAAATATATATTGTGACGGATGAGGACGGCATTGAGAGGCTGGACTGGGTGTTTCGAGTTTGGTGGTGTATTGATAGCACATTTAGCCAACAAGATGAAGGTCCGGGTTCAATTCCCGGCCATACCTTGGCTCTCATTTGACTATTTCTGCCTTCCATGTCCCGATACTCATTCCTCCTCCATAACTTTATTTATGCTTGAGTAAAACGTAGAGACATGGAATGCTGTAGCCTGGCCTGGACGATGAGACGATGAGTTCAGGAAAAGTGCAACATTTTAGATCCATGCCCTTGGGGGATGTTTTTGGGGGCCGACGTTTTCAAGTATTTCTTTTTGTCCTGGCGTACTTAGCTAGTGTGGAAAGATGAAACTTGGTACATAACTACCTATTGGGATGCTGCAGAAAAGTCAGACCTTGGAAGTAAATGTCAATGACACATGTTTTTAAATAATTTCTTTGCATCAGTTCAACTGATGAACATGAAAAGCTGAAACTTTGCATGAATGAGACTACTGAGACAAGGAGTTAAATAAAAATGTTAAGTCTTGATACATCCCCTGGGGGAATTTCTTCGAGGAGCGATGTTTTGGAAAAATAAATTGTCGTGGCGAATTGGACAGAGAAGGCGCTAGAAAGTAGAAGCAAAGAAGTACCTAATGGATAGCTGAGTAAAGAAAAAATTCTACTTTTATTATATATAGACGATCGTGAGTATCTGACTGAATGACATGAGTAGCTATTCGCAATGCTGAGCTCAAGAAAAAGTCAACTTTGGTGATACATGCTATTAGGGCACAACTTTTCGGAGAACATATTTTCAATTAGTTTTCTTTGCTTCAATCAAATGGAGACACATGGAAAGCTGAAACCTGGCAAGAACGTGACTGCTGACGCACTGAGCTCAGGAAAAATGTCAAACTTCCAAAATATTTTTGGGGTTCATATTTCGTGAGGACGGAACGATTCCAAAGAATTTTTCAGTCCCATTTTCCTGAAATTGTTTTTGATCCAACGAAACAGAAACAGAAATTTTAAATTTCCCTCAGAAATACCTGTTTGATGGCTGAGTACAGGAAAAATCTTAGTTTTGAAATATGTCCCCTTAGCGTAGATTATAGGAGTGAAGTATTTTATCCACCCTTACAAAAAGGGACACATGAAAAGATTTCGAGTTAGGCACCCTAGAAATAATAGAAGTAATGATTTTGATGAAGGTCAAGACTTTCGTCGCCATATGTCACGTATTTCAATGTGGACGCACTTCAAATACGTGTATGCCATTTCGCAAATAATAGATTAATTAATCACTATCCAAGGTAATGGAGCGCCGAAGGCGCGACCATAACGAGTTTGTTTGCCCGACGGGCAAACAAACTCGCTAGTTATAAATATTTATAATCTTGGAACAAATAGGTTTAGATCCCTGAAATTTCGCATGAAGAATCCATAAACATGGGAAAGCTACAATTAACGGAAAAACCTGTTCAATGTGTCATTCTCTGTGCACAATTACATGTCGTAATGGACGGGACATCTGCCTGCAGGGTATCCAGAAAAAATGAAGTAACTTCATGTTTGGCCGTCGCCTTCAGGTCTCAAAACGTGCATAGATTCTACCTTGACTCAGAAACGTTGTTATTTAGGTATCCCCAGACAAAGTAGTCATATGGACGGAGATCGTGGTCTGCCGACACCGTCTTGCCCTTCCTGCAAGAAAACTTCTTTGTATGGTCACCATTGGTATGTTCACCATTTCCCCCAATCTCAATCAATGAGGCTATTTCCTTTCGGGATACCTAATGAACAAAGTCAAGGTAAAGGCCAAGCACGATTAGAGACGCGGCCACAGAATGTGAATTCTACTCCATTTCCCGGGATGTTCTTCAGGCAGTTGTCCAGAATTGTGCAGAAATACCAGACCCCTCCGACCGGTGATTCCGCACAGAGGACACATTGAACATGTATTTTCATAGAGATTGACTTTCCGATGTTTATGGATTCCTGATTTTAAATTTTCTTCATCTAACTGCATTTGTTCCGAGATTACAAATATTCATAACAAGCTGAGTTACCCGGCGTTGCCCGGGATATTTTTTAGGAGTATTTTTAGGTTGGGTGGTTAGGGTGGTGTGGTAGTGATGAGTCAAATACTGACCCTGGCCAAACAGTACTTGACTTGTGGCTTCTTGAAGTTAGTTGTAGACTACTTGAAGTGTCTTGGCTTTGTTGAAGGGGGCCTTATAGAACTTACCAACTTCACTGTGGATGCAAGTGAAACTGGTAAGCAAAAGCCAGGGCAGCTTTACTACTGTTAGTTAGCTAAGGTGAACCAATTTTTTTTTATTTTTGACAGTGATTTCTGTCGGGGTGTGTCATCCAGATTTTTTTCGCACCAAATGGGTTCTAGGAACCCGTAGAACCCCAATCCTTTGTCCCTGTCTCCCTAGCTGGCCTGGAACACCCTTTTTGGGACTCCGAGACCCCCCCCCCCCGGAGCCGCCCCCCCTGACCCCGACCCCCTATGACCTGCTATTGGACAGACCCCACCCTCCTGCGAAGGTTTCAGGTCGATATCTCCAACGGTGTCCGAATGCATAACGTCAGATGGACAGAGACAGACAGAGATACTTGCTTATAGAGATTGATATTCCAATTATTAAAAAAAGTCACACTAATACCACAAAAATGGCAACGTCTACGTTTCACCTTTTCCAGTAGGGACTCGCTCGTCTTGGTTTCACCAGGCCCACCCATACTACGAGGCATATGTGGACCGAGGAAAATTCTACGTCCTTGATAGCCTGTATTCCCTCTCCTTCCTTCCTCCTGATATCTTTCCCCGTCCCCTCTAACAACTACAACCATCCATTAAGCAATCGGGTGGATCTCGTAGGACTCTCTTCTCAGTGGAATGCATTCACTAAACGAACCTTCAGCTGAACTGTTCCCTGAACCGAGCTCTCTGAAAGTAGCTACCAGTTTTTCTTTCCCGATTGGAGCTCGTCCATTCACCTTCCCAAAAAAACGTTTCCCGACCTACGTCGTGTATCGCCACTTCCAATTGCCATTCCTGATCAACTAGGGCTTCAATGCATGAAGTTTTTCCCGTATCTTTCAAAATCCATTGCTGCGCTTCTGCACACGACCACATGGAGAAAGGAAGGTGTTGATCGTTCTGAACACATTCGTTTTCTTTCTGCTTACATTGCTTCATCAACGTCTTCTGCCCTCTTTCAGATTAATGCTGAAGAACTAGCGCAATAATATGAATTAATAGGTCCGCATCCCTCCTGAGCGTTTCGAGCAAATGATCATTTCCCACTAGATTTCTCTGGCACGTTGTTCGTGACCTCCACCACCAAAAGATACATATTTTCAGGCTAAACTGGTGACAGTGGAAACCAGACTACGTTGATTACTTTCTTCGATTTTCCTGGAATTCCTGAACTATGAAATCCCTAACTTTTCAATGTAATCTGTTTTCTTTCATTTTAATTTCCTTTGACTAATGAAAATCAAATGAACCTGATAGCGAGACATGTGGACCCTCCCGACGTTGGGGAAGCACCCGTTGTCCAGCTGCCTGGAGGTGATCCACTCCAGGCTCTCCAGCAATTGGTCCTGATCGATGGAGATGAAGTGAAGAGACTGCCCGAAGCCCTTCACCACGAAGGCCGTCAGCCACATGGAACTCTCTTTGTCGTTCTTCCCGAACGCACTGAACGACCCATCGTCGTGCTTATATTTCAACTCCATCTGGTACCCTGAGTAAAAGGAATCGCTGAGATGTCGATTTTCCAGAATGGCGAGAAGTGGATGACGCGCACCTCGTGGACTCAACTTGTTTTGATCCCCCCAAAAAATCCAACTATGCTTCTAAGACTGTTTACCAAAACTAAACTATTTTGAGTTCATTGGGTTCATCAGGACAATTTTTTGCTTAACTGACCGATCTCCATATTGTGGGTGAGTTCCGCCATCAGTTCTGGCTTGAGTTGATCCGTGGTGTTTAAATATTGGAGAAAGAAGATGTTCGGTGCCAGAGTGACCATGTTGTGCTCCGCGCTGCCCGTCGGAAACCTTACCAGAGACTTAATTCCCTGCAAGACACACATTCTCCATGATAGAGACACGGATAGTCAATGCACTGTGACAGCGACAGTGAAATGCCACTACGAGACGCCATGACAACTAAAAATAAGATCCAAGACTAGATGAATTGTCAGCCTAGTAGGGAAATTTTGGCGGAAAGATAGGGGGGGGACTGACAAGTGCCAAAACAAATGTATTATAGGCCTGAGAGATTTCAGCCTTGCCTTCGTATTGTTGGTCATCTCCAAAAAGTAAAGGTTTTTAGCAAAACTTATTATAAGCAGTGAGTGTATGCCTTTATTTTCTTAGAACAAAGCGAATAATATCGGTTCAAGAGGGACTACCCATGAGTCTCTATCATTTCTTTAATTATTGCTGTCATCTACTCTTCATCTACAAAGCCCGCCTTTTCTTCACATTTGTTTCTCGTGGAGAGTAAATATTCATGAAATCACAAGAAATGGTGAGATTGCATTCAATTTTGTCAATTTTATCAATCGCTTACTGTACTATGCCAAAACGAACGAACACGCTGGCTTCCCCAAACAGAAGAAAAAGCCTTAATTAATCGTGAAAGACCCTCAGATGAAGGAAGAGAAGGATGGAGTCAATGGGACTACCTGCAGCGAGGGTCCAAGGAGGTCGCCAGAGGCGGTGACCCACGCTCGAGCGGAATCCGGCACCACATCTTTCGGCAGGCTCAGCAAGTGAGACTCATTCACCTCCCCATCTCCCTCTGGGGATGAATGAGAAAGCCCTTTGTTTCAAAGAGCATGGGCTATAGCAAAATAAAACCATCATTAACAGTTGAAATTCTCATAGACCTCCAATGAGGAATTCAATTTTTTGGATTGGAGAATCGGAACTAAGGAGTCCTGCGCATAATAAAATCTGCCTTCAGGCTTCACTTTAACTTGGAAAGGGTAAATCTAAATAATTTAATTTCACTTCAAGAGAAAAGAAATACATACCGCAAAAATACCAGTTCTTTGTGTTTTCCACAGGGAAGCCTTCAGGCTCTACTCGGACGGGTTTCACAACGGCGTCCCTGAAATAGAATCATGCATTAAAGTTAGATTTTACTATTGAACAACACATGAAATTCTGGAAAGAAAAATTTAAATGTCAGATTTTATATGAGAACATTACTACTACTAGTAGCTATTTTGAACGAAGGAAGCTTAGCAGACACGAGGCTGACAAATAATGACGTTTCTTGGTTTCTCTCACGGTTTCAACAGATGATTTAGACCTCAAGTCCCCGGGAACATGAGATCTAAATCACATATTGAATGGACATGGACAACCCTCTGCATGACCGCATGCCTGGTGTGGTATCTACAGACACCAAGCAATTTCCTCCTATACTTATTTTACTTTAAAATTTTCCTTTTATATTTTAAATACATATATCCCTATAGCCGTGGGACCTCAGTAGCCTCCTTTGAACCTCAGTGGGAGTGAAAGTCTCCTGACGGATACGATCGCTTCAAGTCCGGGTCGCTACACGTTTCCGTGCCGAAATTATGAGGTCAACGATATGCTCTCGGGATCGCTTCTTGTACAGACGAACTCCAATACTCCTTTCATCATTCGTGAATAAGATACAGCCCTGCTTAACGACCACTGAAGGAAGCGCATTTTCGCGAAAGGAAATTACATGAGAGAAAGTGTGCGAAGTGCAAGGAGGGGTGAGTTCGCACCACCATCTCTTCAGGATTCACCGTGTTTACAACTCGGCGCGAAAGAGAACAGGAAACGAAAAGCTTCTGTCGCCACGAAGCGGCGGGAAGGGGGGAAAACTTGTTTCACTGGTTTGGGGATGATTTATTCGTTTTCTTTTCTCCTTTCTTTCCAGGTGAAGCATGGAAGACCAAGGAAAGCGATGGGACTGAATCATTTTTCAAGATTTTTTTCTTGTCAGGATATCCTGCATGGTTGCAATCCTTCAAGAAGTGGCGCGAGCATCGGTCTTTGGGATTGAGTGGAGACCTAGAGCTATCATCCATTCTCCTCTTCTTTCAAGAGAATTTGGGAAAGCATCACAACCAAATATCACGCAGGTTTTTCCATTTCCTTTATCCACGATTAAATCTAATTGCTCTGATACATGCAGTTTTTCTTACATAACGAATGGAAAAAGTAGCCAGAGAGAGGAAATAGTGAGAAGCTAAGAGGGAATACGGGGAAATACCAATGGATGAGAGAGAATAGGCTACACATCGAAAAACTTTCGACGCATAAGCTACATCAGAAAGAATAGGACAAAGGAGATGGGGAGGCAAGCAGAGCGCAAAGGAAGGATGAGTGCACGAGAACAGCGAATAGTGAGAGAAAGGAAATGTCCCTCTGTCGCGACTACTGGGAAAATAGTGAACCGAAAGCGTACACGAGGGCCCTTTCATGCGCATCCTTGTGACGTCACTCTGCATGCGCGCATATTCACGACCTCCTCTAGGCCGGGGCCTGAAAAAAAAGTTGATGCACTGTCTGGCATTGGAACCATCCTTGTCCTAGTAACTTTCCTCGTGTATTTACACGAATTTAACTCGTCCATTTAAAAATAGGCGAGAGACTATAACGAAATAAAATTACTAAATATTTTTCACCTCATCTGCTAATTCAAGATAATCAATTTCGATACGAGATGCTAACTATCCAGACGTGAAAGACGCTCAAGCGTGCAGCAATGAAATGCACGTATTTCTACCAGAAAAAACAACAATGACTTAATGCCGTCTAAAGACTTCATCAGGAAGTGCCATACAACTTCGGAAGTCTTCTAGTGGAAGTTAATGGGAAAAAAGCAGTCGATATGGACAACTCTTGGAAACCGGTCATGTTCTAAAGAAGGTCACGGGTTATATACGCCAGAAGGGCATTTTTTTCTCATCCACGTGGCCACCTATCGAGAGATTGGGACAAACCTGACGGCCAGAATGCCTTTCGGTCCGCAATCATCGGGGAAGCTGAGGTCGACTTGAGCCACAACGGTGATGTTGACCTCTCCGAGTTTCAGGAAGACGAGATCGAAGGTCACGACTTCCTTCCCTTGCCCCTCCAGGCACAGGCTCTTCTCCGTGTCTCCGTTCGCCTTGAAGGACTCGGATCCCTTCACCTCAATTTGGACCTGTTGAATGAAAAAACCAGAAATTGAACAGACGAAAAACTCAGATTTAATATATTCTCTGAGGGAAACGAGAGACACACAGGGAGAGGATGTTCCATATATTTGAAGATGGAGATCTGGAGGGGAAGGATCTCCCCTAGCTTGATCGAATAGGGAAGAATGAGGTCGAGTATGAAGGGCTGGGAGACGATGAGGGATTGAGGGGAGGACAAGCCCAGTCCCACCAGCGGGGAACTGCACACCGCTGACCCCACCCACTCCGTGATGGTGTCCGGCACCTCCAAATCGTCCAATTCCAACTTCCCTGCATATAGGAAGACAAAGGAGGGATAATAACGGAAGTTCTTTCGAGATTTCTCCTTAATCCGATCCACCGACCTGTTTCCCCGACGGTCTCGAGGGACCACAGCCACGTCTCTGGGAAGTAGTCGCGAAGCTCCACGGGAAGGATCTCATTGTTGAACGCCAGCTCCCACGTGTCTCCATCCAATTCATGCGTATGCTTGGCAACCAATGCGTATGTCGGCGGAGAATCCGCAAACGGCGGAGAATCCGCAAACGGCGCAGGTGCTGTTGTTGTAGTGTATCTGACTTCTGTTGATGTTAGTCCCGCGTCGGTAGGGCAGGGAAGGGTGTAAACTCTCAGGTCGGATAGCACCAAAAGCCCCGAACGCTTCAGAGAGGGGGAAAAAAAATCCGGTCAATTTCAGAATGGCAATAATTCTAGTCAAATATGACAACTCACATCGAAGGACGTAAGGGCATGACTGCGGAAATCATAACTTTTAAAGCCATCTATCGGGTCTCGATCCTCATCTGCATGGAAAAGGAAACTGTCGAGGTAATTCAGGGAAATCTCAATTCGCAGGCGGGTCTCTCCACGATCTACCACTTAATTATTCTACCATATATCGGCACGTACAATCTCCTGAATAGTCATGCATATGACTGTCAGGAATCCGATTATTGTGATTCATTTAAATGTCACGGATATGCCTCTCTCATATTGTGGGGAGGGGGGGGGGGAAAGAAAAAGCCCTAAACGAGGTTAAAGACGTGCCATGACGCTCCTCATAAGCAAACCCAGCCAAAATCAGACACGGCCGACTGATGCATACCGTGTTCGTGTTTCACCACATCGCCTGTGGTTTCGAGTACGAAAGAGAAAGCAGGGAATGCTCCTCATTTTGATTTTGTGTTATAGACCGAGCTCACTAGAAAGTGCTCGTCGTTCTTGATATCCCTTGAAGGCTTCTTCATTCCGTAAATATCACCGGTCTGGTTTAAATATTGTTTAAATGCAGAGCTGCCATCATGTAAGATATTTTTGGATATTTATCCTTTTCAGCCGGATTTCCCGCCGATATCGATCAAGTAAGCATGTAGAGAAATCATCGTCCAAGTAATTCCACATCATGGACGACCAGTTGAGAAAGAAAAAAATATATAAACAAATAATAATAATAAAGATGAAGCGAGACTTGCATGCAGGAAGCTACCATACTAGAAACCTTTTTTCGAGGGCCGATGGCTGAGGCAGAAGTCCTTGTCCGTGCTCTGACTGGGGAACTCGTAGCCATAGATCTGGAAGCGCTCCAGCGCCTCGAATACTTTTTCCAGATTCAGCTGATGCCCCGGTCTGAGAAGGTCCACGCTCTTGTCCACCACCCTCAACCCACAGACCGACTCCGGCTCGGCCTTCACCTTCAGCCCAACCTTCGATCCAGGCCCCACTTCTTCCTCTTTCCATTTCAGTTCCACCTGTCAACCAACGATGACGATTCGCATGAGTTTTAGAGGTTATTGATGCGACTAGAAAAAAATGAAGAATCACCTTGTTGGAGAGGCACTTATCCACCCGGAAAGTGAGGTGATCGGACACCACCTCCCCGTCGGGCCTGAAGTAGAAGACCACCAGTTTGCTCTCGGGTGCCATCTCGGGCGTCACCTGGATCTCCACCGAGGCCTTGCTCAGGTGCTTCGGTATCGGAGCCTTCTTGTCCGACTGGTAGACCAGCAGCTCCGGGTCACCGGACTCCTCTTCCTCCTCGTCCGACTTGTGATCGAAGGCCTTCGAGACCAGGACATCCCCCCGGGCAATCACCTGCACACGACGGCGAAAAACACCCTCGATTACGCAGCGAATAGAAGCCACCACTCAATCGATCCAGTTCATCTGTGAAGATTGGTAAGCTGATTCAAAAGAAATTCATCATTTTTATGCATCATAATTTTCATAAATCATCATTTCCATGCAAAATCAGTTTTAAGCATTATTATTTTCATGCAGAAGCTTGTTCACAGTATTTCCGTTTGGAAGGTGAGGCAGTAGGCAATAAATGTTTTTATTTGATTTATTACGGCGATGAGCGTCTTTTTGCCTAATTGTTTTTCGCCTAATTTGTTTAGTAGTTGAGCATGGAGCCCGCTTCCATCGAGGTCGCGAAACTCACGACACAACTTCGAGGCTGATTTCGGAACGACATTTCAGTTACAGTTAGGTTTAGTTTCAATTCAGTTGACTAAAAGGCGCAAACTGCGTTTTTTTTTAAATCAACCAACGTCCCTAGGAATCGTATGGCGTCATCCAGCTCGCAGTAAGAGAAAGACAGGAAAATGTGAAATTCATTTAAGTTTCTATTAAAAGAAAGAATTTCATTTTAAATAAAAGCGACAGAACTTCGGAAAGCGTTGAGCGGAGGCGAAATGAGGAGCAATTAAATCTTGCATGGATGCGAACAAGCACTGCATGATATATTTTCTCATTAAAAAATATTGAAAATAAATCATTTTAACCCTTGCATTGAATGAATATCAATGAAAGTTTTTCTCAAATCTAAAGTATTTGCAAAAGCCATATAAAAGGAGCTCATGGAAAAGAATAACTAACAAAAGAAAACTGAAGTCGCAAATTATCCATGTGGTTTATATACAGTATTATCATGAGAACAATATACGGAATATATCAAGTTAAAAGTATTTTAGCAAAGTAAAAAAAAATTGGAGATCCCGAGAGATGCTAAATTTCGGAGACCGCTATTTAACTCCGATGCTGCACGGGGTCGATCTCGATCGGTCCTTATCGAGGAATTCTTGTTTCTTTCTCGCGTGATGAACTCGATAGATGACTCGGTGGAAATGTCCCGGGAATAGGGAAAGCGAGGCAATGCAAACCGTTTCCTAGGCATTACCTCACTGTTTCTCAAGCAACGCTTTTTTCCAGACAAAACCAGGAATGTCACGGCTGAAAATTTAAAATTAAGAATGAGTTTCACGCAAAATTAGATTCCCATGTTGCCACGTGTTTGAGTTGCTATCTCGAACTTCATTATTGATCTGCCTGTCATGCCTCATCCTTGATTTGCATCTCAAACCTCATCCTTGATATGACTGCAAATTGAAAATTTGGACACTGAAGAATGCATAACGATGTGAACCAGGCTTTCAATTAATTTTTCACTCTCAATATTTATTTTTATTTCCTCTGCCCGAGATCCACATTCAATCCGGTCACAATCCGGCAATAATCCGATAAGTCACCTGGTAGTGAATGCGTTGCTCGGCTTCAGGCGTCGACGTGGAGTAGAGGAGGTCGAAGCGGAGCGTCTCCCAGCAGCGCGCCTGGCCCACCTGGCCCCCTGGACCCCCTTTCCCCCCCGGGCCCCCCTGGCCTACTGGATGGAGGATATGGATGTACTCCTTGGACGGCGAGTACCAACCGCTCACCGTCTTGTAAGCGTCGTCCGAGTGGACCTGCTTCCCCCAATAGGAAGTTTCTTCTTCTTGGTTCTTCGGGAAGTTTTTCTCCAACCCGGGAGCTGTGACCTGGTGAAGTGGTGGTCAATCTCATTCTATTCAAATTTTTAATTTATTTTTCCCGGTTGCTCCTTGAGTGAATTATGTGGGGGTAACGTCTTCGCTCTTGAAATATTATCAATAAAAGATTATGTGCATTATAGGAATATTCAACATTATTCATAATATAGAAATCTGGGTGATTTTTGCATGAAATTTCTAAGGAAATGTTCGCATTTATGTTTCTCATTTCGTTAAGCGCCTCAGAAAAACCTCGAATAATCGATAACAAATTTTCGACGCTCGGAACTTAATTCACCATCATTTATTTATTTCCAAGATGGAAACTGAGTGAATATATAAATGAATGGGATGAAGCGATACCTCGATACTGAAGTAGGATTCCTCTGGGACCAGCGGAGGAATCTGGAACCGGACGAGGCCCTTGGAGTCGGTAGTGAAATTCCGGCAGCGTCTCATCCGTTCCTCCTCCGACCCTGGAGAGAGATCCGGTCAATCTCTAGAGTTCGGGTGCATCGATTGTGCATCGCGGAAATGCTCACTCACGGTAGGACGGGAGTTTGCAGATCTGGATCTTTTGGCCTCGGAAAGGCGACCCGCTCTTGTCCTTCACCTTCACCTGTCGATTGTAAATGCTCAGATAATCTCGTGGGATAATCTGGTGATGATCTCGTGGAGATGCGATCATGTTCGATTTGAGCTACGGCATGTGGAATTGGAGACCAGCGGGATCAATTCCGGCATGCAGAACGACACCCGAGACGAGGCATGGACAGCGCAAGTTTGAGGAGGAACAAAGAGGAACGAGGGAGTTGAGGATGAACGAGGAATATGAGAAGGAACGAAGAAGAACGAGGAAGAACGAGGAAGATGAGGATTCATTCTTCCTCAGGATAAAGGGAAACAGTCATGCTACGTGATCGCAACGGAACCATGCGGAAAGGAATGACGCTTTGCCGGGGTCTCCATGTTCCTCTAGCACACATTTTTTGTGTTGTTTTGTTTATTTATATACATGTTATTATGTTTTGCTTATTTTAATAATGTTCTATTTGTATTTATATATTTTTTGGAAAATTGAGAAAAACGCGATGCCGACTGACGGAGATGGAGCCCGGCGCATATTGGAAAAAAGGCTTTGAAGAAGAAGCCGAAAAGGTGAATGAAGTAAATTGGCCATCGGATGGCACAGCCGCGAAGGACCGGCTCTAATCAGCGCCGGTCGCCGAGCGAGACGAATCCCGAAGAAGGGGTGGGGTTTTCACTTTTGGACGGTTTTACTTCCGATTTCTGCTCATCATTTAAGTTACTCATTATTATTTAATTTATATTATTATTTAATTCATATTATTATTTAATTTATATTATTAACATTATTCATACCATTTACCCTCATTCCGGTTGTGCTCGTGCCTCCAAACGAGAGTAAACTCGGGCAATAAAATTGGTCTGCATATGAGGTCGGTCAGATCTATCAAATATAAACCTGCCGGTTGTAGAGCACCTTCATTCAGCCACTCCAATGAAATTTTTTTCTCACTAGGCCGTTGTAGACGAAGCCAGGCTTAAAATTTTGGGGGGAGGCGTCCAGGTCGAATTCCAAGGGATTTCTTTCGACGTGGAGGATTGTGGATTTCGTGAATTCGATCCCCGTCCCCTTCTCCTTCACTGTGGCCGTGATGGTAATATATCGCGGAGCCAGCACCTTGTTGTCCATGCCTAGGGCCTCCGTCGGAATGCTTTCCTTGTGGCAGCCATTCACCTGCAAAATATTGTGCAAAATTATGCTATTTTATTTTCAAAAATTGTGTAAATCGTAATTTATGATATCGGTGAGAGAAAACAAATTTTCCCTCCTTTCTCTTCGGCTCACCTGCAGCTTGAAAACAGGCGCGTATTTGTTCAGATCGATGGCGAATTCCTTCACCAATGCGGGATATTTGTCCCGGAATTCGTCGAATATGGAGATCTTCGGTTCCACCTTGAGCGACAGCTCGCCTTCCACCGCTCCGCCGTGGGTGTATCTGAAGATCGCGAAGGCGCGAGTGCCACACTCGTTATTAAAAGTTTGATCATATAGAAAAAGTCTATAGCCCAAATGTTGCGTTTTTTAATTAAGTCTGCCGATTGCTCTCGAAATACTTTTGTTACCGAGGCAACAAGCGCAAAACGGATGCGTTGCGTCCTCTTCAGAACTTTTTTTTCCGGACGAAAATATCCAGGTGCATCAGCATAAGTTTTTCATTAAGTTAACCGTTTTTCAGGTTCTGTTATGTAAATAAATGCGAATATAAGCAAGCATGACAAGAGATATGAGTGGAGACGCAGACCTGACGCAAATTTTCAGATCCAAGGTGGATGCATCCCCAAATAAGACCTTCGGCGTCTGGATGTTCACGGAATACTTGGGGAGAACGTACTCGGCGACCTCGAATTCTTTCTCCTTTATCAAACTTCTCCCCCTCGCGTCCATCATGATCGTCCAGTTTCCCTATCGCATAAAAGGCGATATATCCCCGGCCTCAGTTAATTGGAGGCTAGTAGTGAGTGCAATACTAACCTATAGTACTGCAATAGCACAGCGCTAACGAATTAGGCGTGGTAAAAAAAAATTATAATCCCAAAATCCTAATCGCAAAAATGTTGGATTAATTCTCATGATGAAATGATCCTCATAATCAGACTCTTTGAATGAAAGCCAGTTATGCTTCGCAAGCGATTTGGATATGGTAAATACACTAAGACAAAATGAAATAAAACGAAAAACCAAACTGCAGTGATATACTTTTTATGCAGTTCCATCAGTACATTCAATCGCTACAAATTACATATCTCTCATTTAAATCTAATATTAGGCATAGAAACATGAGTCATTCCGACGCATATAGATAACTGAACGTTTAATGAACTCATCATAACCGTAGACATGGAGTAGCCCAATATTAAATCATTAATGAGTTCTTGAGTTATAAAAAATTCGAACGAATACATTTTTATAATAAATATTGTTTCTATTTGATAAATATACTCGAAATACCTTTACGGTAAATTACCTTAAGGTATTGCTCTGAAAGTAAAACTGACCAGAAGTGGCTCCTGGGAGAGTTCGAATTCGAGTTGGACGAAGCCGGCTATGGACTCTGGCTCTTTCCACTGGGCCATTCGGACGCCCGATGGATTCGCCACCCAGACTTCCGTGACCTGCAGCCATTATGTGAATTCGTTTCATGAGGAAAAATGTGAAAATTTCCATTAAAAATGGCCGTCCTGGTGGAATATCATTTTCTACTAGCGGAGCCCCGCGCTTATTGCGCGAAATTACTATGTAGCTATTTCCAGATTTTACCGCAAATAATTAATATCTTGAAGCCGTCCGTGGAGCCTTTCTGTTTTTCCTAAAGTTCAGTGATGATATCTCACTAACCGCAGATTCGATGTAGTCGATTCCTTTTTTATTGGGATTTTCAATTGACTACTATGGCCTAGAGTTTTTATCCTTAATTATGAGATGGTCGAGCGCACTGATTGGTTGAGTTCGAATGTTGATGTTCAACATGTGAACCTTGATGTTCGTCTGTGTATTTGTGCAGAAAAAATATGAATAGTACTGAATTATTTTAGAGTTATCAATAAATTTGTCTTGCGGTAATCGGAGTTAAAACTGGAGGAAAGCGCTATTCCCTCATGAGAATTTCGAAGAGAAGCGCGATGACCTCCAGATACCAAGAAATTCGAGTAAAAGAGGTTCAAGTTTTCGAGAGTTGACCGTAAATATAGACGGCCGTGACTGAGTGAGCGACTGACGCTAATTCTAACCATGTTCTATAGAAGTTAGAAATCTGAAACTTGGTACATTAGTAGCTTTTGGGATGTACAGTTCAGAAATGATCTGATTTTGGAGGTCCATGCCCTTGGTGCACCAATTTTTAGTGGAGATGTTTTCAAGGATATTTATTTGCTTCAGCCAAACGGAGAGTCATGGAAAGCATAAACTTGGCATAGACGTGCCATTCTTGGCCATTGAACTCAGGAAAAAAAAGTCAAATCTCAGAGGCATGCCCTGGAAGCATACTTTTGAAGGGTGGACTGTTCAAGTAATTATTTTTTGTCCTAGGGAATCTGGCAGAAATAGAAAGATGAAACTTGGTACACAACAAGCTATTGGGGTACTGAGTTCAGAAAAATGCAGAATTTGGAGGTAAACGCCCTGGGGCACAATTTTAAGGGGGATATATTTTCAAGAAATGTTTGCTTCATTGAAATGGATGAACATGGAAAGCCTAAACCTTGCACAAATGTGAATACTGAGCCAAGGTGTTCTGAAAAATGTTAAGTTTCGATAAAATAAAAAATTGAAAAATATGCCCCTGGGGGCATATTTTTCATGGTTGACGGGTTCAAATGATTTTTTTGTCTTAGCCAATTGGACAGAAATAGAAAAATTCGGCGGCCCTAAAATTCAGAGGCTCTCTCAACTCTAGGTAGCAGCTGCTCTATCCCTTTATTGACCAGAACCCCTTTCTCGGATTCATTGCACTTTCACCTGTTGATCATAACCTTGTCTGCATCGTCAGTTAAGTCCATCACCATCAATCATCATGAAAACCTATGAGTGAAACATACAAATATGGGCCAGGATGATAATAACCCCAAAGGCGATCAAATGATAAGCCCCCCTGTTCAATCCCACCTAGATGGGATCCCTCTGCTTCCACCCTCGGGAGTTATTCTTCACGCCAAGGATAACGGGACTCCGAGCTTCGTAATTGCGTTTTCTCGCATGAAAGTTCGTATCGAGGGTGAACAACCCGTTGTTAGGGGAGGGGGCAAGGCGTACAATGACTCTTTCTCCCATTCCCAAAAATAGATCCGACAATCGCGAAGGCCGGAGAGAGAATGCGAGCTCGAGCGCGCGAGACGGGCACCCTAACCCACAGAAGCCTTCCAGGAATTGTTTCTCGGTCATTCCCGAGTTTAGTCGGCAGCCTTAAACTCAGCGGCCCTCTCAAAGATATAAGCAGCCGCTCTATCCCTTTCTCGAGAATGACCTGTGGAAGACTTCGACGTACTCCGGGTCGGTCTAGGCCAAGGGTGTCTAACTGCCGGCCAGCTGGTTGATCTCGTCCGGACCGCAAAGTTCTCTTCAACAGTTGCTTTTGAAGAGGCGTAGACTTTTTCAACCTATTAGTAATTGAAACTTTAGTGTAAGGTTTTCTCTTAAGGGTTCTATCCGTCTCCCAGCTTAATCAAGTTTGACATCTTTGGCCTTGGCTAATCTTGTAACATTGTCGGGAATCAACGAATTCAGTCAGCGGCTCTTTGAACAATACTTGGCAACCGCTTCTCCCGCTGTCGAGGACGGATCCGACAGTCGCGAAAGGTCGAAAGAAACTGCGAGTTCAAGAGCGAATCACAAACCCCAACCCGTGGAAGACATCCACGAAATCCGGGTCAGTCGAGTCTAAGCGTGTTGCATTTTCGGGTATTCACGAGTGCATTCAGAAGCCCTATTAACTTTCTACGTAGTAGACGCTCGGACATTGTACGCCTCGTGCATCCCCTCCTCCCCTCCCCTTACCCACGGGGGTGTTCACGCCTACGATAGGACTTATTTAGAGTAGCACTCTTATCCCGTATCGATCGCGACCGCGTGCGTATCGTCCGTGAAGTTCATCTCCACCACCTTTCATGTTGGTCTATGAGTGAAAAATACGCTTGAGAATCGGGAATGTTACTACGCGGCCGGCGGTTACCATCCGATCCAAGGTAAGCACTCCTGTTCTATCCTGTAAAGATGGAATCTCACCCCTTTCATCCTAGGCATTCATTCTCTTTGTGAGAGTGCCGATCGATACGAAGACGGGGTTCTAATTGATAAAAGAGGCTGAGATCTTTTCCCAGCAAGGAAGTCATCCTTACTCCAGTTGGATGAAATGGAACTCGAAGTGTTATAAGCGGGGGCGTTTAACACGCACTCGCGGGAATGCCTGCATCGAAGTGTGAACACCCCCTAACCGGCGGGGAGGGGGGAGGCGCAAGACGTACAATTCCTCTCTCTCCCTTTCTCAAGAATGGATCCCCCAATGGCTGGAGATGAAGTGCTAACTTCATCTCCAACCATTGGGGAACATTGGGGAACTTCAGGTTCGTTCTCTCTCGGGACACATTTTGACGGGCACAGACTTTTAATACGTTTTAAAATAAATTATTTTACTTCAGACAAAACAAACACGTAGAAAGCTAAAAATGTATGTGAATGTACGTGGGAATAGGGAGTTTTTTCAAACGAATGAAACAAATTCCTTAAATATACTAGTATATATTTGCATAACGTCGCAACGCGGTTTACCATCATACATGAGCGTATTTTATTTGAAGATTAATTTCGTGTGACTAATATTACAGAAATAAAAAAGTGCATTACCATCAATAAATATTTTCATTATCTAGAGGTACCTCGGCAGTTGCTCCTTAATGTTCATTTTTCTTCCATAGTATTTTTTCTCTAAATTTATCAGTTTTTTTTTCCATTTGACATAGTCAATGACCTTCAAGCAAGTAAGTTCTTCTAGATATCGACCAGCAAGCATTTACGTAAGCAACCAAGTGACTGTCTCTCCCAGTGAACTCCAAAGCTTCTTCCCACTTTCATCCCATTTTCCCTCCTCGTCAAACCAGTGGAATGAATCAAACCTGTTTCTCGAGGGGCTTCAGGGCAGCGTCGAGCACGAGGATCCTGAACCGGACGACCTGCCCGGGAAGATAAATGGACTTGTCTGTTTGAACAAAGAGGAGGTTTGGGTATTTGCTGATGGTCACCCGCTCACTGTCGTTCTTCTCGTAGTCCGGCACGGCATCCAGCGTGAGCTGGAGGTGCAGCCTCCCTAATTGCTCCGGCACGGGAGGCACGGGGAACGGAAAGCATTCCTCGCTCCCTGCAGCATCGATATGCCAAAAAAACAGTACGGTTATGCATAGAAGGATAATGTATCATTTTATATAGCATTTTATTACAAGAACATAAAACAGAAAGGAAGGAGGATGATAAAACCCTATAAAAATCGGTTTCATTCCTCTTTAAAGACATCTATACCGTTTTTCTTAAGTTATTCCTTTTTTTTCAGAGTTCCCTGAGGTTAGTGACTTGGAATGAGTGAACCATCAAAGCCGCAAGAAAAAAAAACTTACTAAACAAAAACTGGGTCAATTGAGTATTAAAATGGTTCCAAAAAAAAGACTTCGCCAAAGGCAGCCGACATATGCTTGAGACTTTAGTCAAATACCAAAAATTGATAATAAAAAATAGAAGAACAGATTTTATTATTATTTGTGATAATTGCGAGAAAAAGGATGATGAAATGTATTTTGGAAATTTTAGCTATTTAATTGCGAAAGCATGGGAATTTCACTCATTTAAGTTTTCGCAATGGAAATGAACACGGAAGCGAAATGCAAGCCTATTTGAACGACAGTTGACATTCCCACGGACCCGGTTGGTTTCCCATTATTCCCCTCGCATTCATGCATGCTCATTTCCTCGCATGCTTCTTTCATCGGCGACATCATTCTCGAACCGAATCCCAATTGTCCCCGTTGCAACTCGATCGGGCGTGATGCAATTGAGCCTTTTCCGTTGAAAGCTGTTTGCTTTGGGAGTCAGAATGAGTTTCCCCGGGCAAAATGACTCATTTATATGTGGTACAATAACTGGGATAGCGGAAGAGTACCGTCAGCGAAGGGATGGTCGAGGGTGGCCAGGGTGGCTTCATCCCACCTTCCCGTCAGGGTCAGTTTGGCCATGCCTCCTCCTTCCAAGTTCAGCAGGGAGAGGCATATCTGCTCGGTGGAGTTCGAGTGGAATATCTTTGGCGCGGTCAGCAGGTACCCCCTGAAACATAAAAAATTGAGCACTAGGAAATTCAGCGACTTCCTTTAGGTTTCTTTTGGGGGTTATATTTCGGACCTTAAACCGGATTATAGAGGTTTTATCATCCGCTTTGTAATGCGACAGTCCTTGGATTTACTGCTGATGAGATATGCTAGACCAAGAAATACCGACATTCCGATCATTCCACTGATTACAAGGGAGAAGGGGAGGGGGGGGGAGGAGAAAGAGTTGTCGAACCAAGCACCAAGAATATGCTGATTTCCAAAGTCTCCGGAAATACCAAAGCTTAATTATCTGGGGAAATTAAAAGAATGGGCATTCAAATCATGAATGTTATGACAGATTCGAGCAATACAATTAGGAATTATTTTAGGAATGATTTTAAGAATGACTTCAAGTGACATTTTCAGTAAATACTTCGAAAAATGATTTAATCGGATATCGGAATCGGACCCAAATCAAGAACTTGAAATCGATTAATTGGAACTTGCATATCCCGTTTAGGCTTTTTTTAAGCTAAAGGCAAGTCGACGTGAATGTGATTGAGTGAAAGGCGAAAAGGGCCAAAAGGGACCATAGATTTTGCGATTCAATATTGACGCCGCGACCTCTGGAAAAATGATTTTGGCAAATTGAGTGTAAAGACGGAGAAGGCTTTAGGAAAGAAGATTGTGGTCAAGCGCACACTATTGTGGTCGATCGCGCCTCTTATCCGCCAGATTGTCGGTCACAATCTCTTAGAGGGCAGAAGGAAGCGAGTTTGCAAACTTCCGCATGCACATGTGCAAAATGCTCAGCAATCGCATCGCGCAGCAGGAAGCAGTTAGGGCTTTTGGAAAACGTTGGTCTCATTTATGTGACGCATTGTAGCCTCATTTATGTGAAGAAGTTGTTACTTCCGAACGATCGAGGCGATTATGCTGCTTGGGAAAAAGGAGAAAAAGAAACGAGAAATCCCGGATGTGCACCATTTATTCTGCAGTAAACCGTCGTGAGGAAAAACGTGAAATCACCCTGTCCTCATATTATTCATGGCGGGAAGCGTTCATCAATCAATATGCATCAATCGACATGCATACGCGGAAGCCTCCGTAAGTTCCCCATCAATAAGCATACGGGAAAACCTCTGTTATACCTCTGTTACCTCCCCGTCGGGGAAGCGTTCACGCCGAGGATCCGCGCGTTCAGCTCTCCATCGGCTTTCGTTCTCCGATCGTTTCCGAGTGACTGGGTGATCTTCGCTCCTTTCTTTGCGTTGTCCTTGACTATAGAGGGTATGCTAATGGCGTCCTTGGCCGTGGAGACCAATAAATGGATGTTCATCTCGCATTCCCATTCTCCCCTGGGGATGCGTTCGTATTTCCATCGCTCTTTAGCATTCTCGTGCGCTGAAGGTTGACATGCATCCGCAGAGCAAGAGGATTCCGAAGCGGAGACCTCGCCGGGAAAAGTTTTTTTTCTCACATTCACTCCCTCAAAGGGCTCTACAACGAGCGAGGCATGTTCAATTCGTCGAATGTGCGTTCGGGATTCTCTGGAGGAGGAACTGTGTCGCCAGTGTCGACCCCGATATGGATGGCCCGGTTCTCGAAGAACAGAAGGGAAATTCGCCAGAAGTTTAGGATTATTCTGGGCGGAATCTAGTTTTCGAGGCGGATGATCGACAGCCCGGTAACAGTCCGAGGGGGGAACAAGGATAGTCTGTGGAAATGTTTCGTGTGATGGCATCCCATAACATGCCAAGTCGATTTTCGACGAAGTTCACTCGACACTCGCTGTTATTATATAATTTCTATAACATTTACAGTATATCATCGGTCCAACAAAATTACTTGTTCACAGTCTAATGAGTCTCCGGACGATCGGATGAAAGACGTTTCGAGTGCATGTACCCAATAAACGCCGTATTTTATCGACTTCGTCACCACCCACGAAATCGGTATTGGTCGACTTCGAATGATGGTGTCATGGGGTATTGGCATGAGGGAAAATATTGCCGTTTGCTGGGAAAGGTCGTTAATATCAAGAAAGCTAATTCGATTCCAGGTGGGAGAATTCTTCTTCGTTTCTCGTTTGTTCGTCTATCTTTCTGCCGCGATTAAAGGAGACTGATGAAGAAAGTCGCGGACACAATTCTGCAAGAATGCGAGCGAACATACAAATGTGTTACTGAGAGTGAAATTCCTTTTTGGTCTTGAAAATGAGACTGAAGAAATGAATTCGTGACGGTCTTACCTTTCTTTTTCTGTTTCCTCGGCTGAGGAAAGGAGGAAGAAGGCGGGAAGGACGAGGAGGGCACTCGACCACTTCATCCTAACTGAATCCGTCGCAGATTGACTTCTTTCTCGTCGAGGGATCCGGCCTTGCCACAGGCACTAGGGGTTGCCGGGAAGATGTCACGAGCACCTTCTGAGACGTGACTTGGGTTGAGTGGAGTGGAATGAACGGATCAAGGTTGAAAGGAGAATACTTTTATTTTTAAGAAGTTGCCTCAACAAAAAATGGAACAGGGGTTAAGGAGAGGGGAGAAACGGCAAGAGAAGAAGAGGATAAAAAATAAATAAATAAGTACTCCAAAGAAAGTGATTCAAAAAGAAGTCAAGGAGAAAAGAGAAAATGAAAGAGTAAATGAACAAATTAGTAAATAAATAACTAAATAAAAACACAAGCAGGAGAATAACGTTAAGCAAATATAATCAAGACGGAGCCAGCCAAGAAACAGGGGAGAGAATTTGAAGCAGCTGGAGCGACTCCCAGTGCACCAGCTGCTTCAAATGCTTCGTGGGAGCATTTAAAGCAGCTGGTGCACTGGGAGTCGCACAAGGATCTGAACTCACTGCAGAAGGCTATTGAGGCAGCTTGAGCTTCCCTGACTCCCGATTTTTTTTCGGGAAAAAGTGTGCATTGTTTCAGGGAGAGGCTGAATCTGATCGTTTAAAATGGTGGCGCGCTTTAAAGAATGCAGAGTTTATTAAAATTATTTGATAGTTTGGTAAGTAAAATTTGACGATATTATTATACATGCCAATTTTTGTGGAATTCCATCAAACGATGGAATGAATGGAACGATTGAATGGCGTGCGTTTACTTTTGGGACTTTAATTTTGGGACACTGTACTTCTCTCAGCTATGGCTAAGTAGTGCAATTTCTTTTTTAATTCAACGAAGGACGTGGGTATCCTGAACGTACTGCATGCAAAAAAGATAGGGGTTGCCAATCGTTAAGGTTGGTATTGATTAGTTTCTAATGTTGTTTTCGAGCATCTAAGCTACCCATAATGAGAATTTGGGGATCGAGGTGGAGTGGAATGTCGGTATCTAGACAAAATGTCATAATTTGTGACCATTGTTGGAATGCAAGTGGGCAGTCTATGCCTGAAATTATTTTAAGTGGCACTGACCGTCATTAGGGCAGATGCGGCAGTCTGAGAAATCAACCTTCTTGGTGAAGAAATCTAAAGGTGGGGAGTGTGCAGTTTAATTATCTAAATTGAGTAATGCAGATATTTGGCGCCTTCATCAGTTGTCTGGGGAGGTGGACAACTATCCCAAGTGAAATCTCTCAATGAAATAGATCCCAGCTTCTCGGACCATCTTAGTAGGGCAGTACTCATGGTTAAAGAACTGGGATGAGAACGGTTCAACAGCGATGCGTATAACTGCCTTGTTGAGAGTGAAGCTTTGGTGGAAACAAGATTGATCAAATCCAAATTGATCAAATCCAGAAGTAAGATTATCGGAGTCAGCCGCCTCTCAACGCACGTTTCCTACGCAGTGGAATTGAGTTCAGGATTTGAGTGTAGTCAATAAAGTGTACGTTCATTGAATACCTACAGTAATGTTAGCTTCGGTCACATTATAAAAAGAGTTTAGGTTTGATATTAGGTCTTTCACAAACCTTACTCCTGCTTCGATGAGATCTCTCCTCTGGGAAAAAGGTAACTGAAGGTCGATAAAGTGGTTTTAAAAAAGCGCCTGTTCTCAACACTAATATGGAGACCTGATATTCTACCGAAAAAGGTCTATAATTTCCAGTACCTTTCTTACGGAGCGTTCAGACCCATCCAAAAAAAAAATCATAAGCATATTGTGATATCCTCACCTCTTTTCCAAACACATCAATACCTCTCACATCTGGGTCATTTCTTATTCGGGTTGCAAGAGGTTAAACAGCAAGGACAACAAGGTAGGGACATAGGGGGCAACCTTGCCTCACTCGCACTTAACAGGGAAATCCGAGGAAAGGTTCCAGTATGCACTGTCAAAGCATCTTTCTATTAAATATGTACCCACCATTGTCTCTCGGGGGCAATATCATAGAGTTGCAAACAGTGAGGAAGATATTCATGATTCAGTTTATCAAATGCCCTCTCAAAATCAGCAAAGAACAAATGATCGGACTTAGTGTTGTCACACTATTACTTCTTCACGAGTCTAATATTGTCGGAGACATTTCTTCCACTAAGCAATCCGGAATGGTGAACCTGTATAATGCTATTCAAAGCCTTCTTAAGTTCGAGAGCGACGCATTTACTGACTTATCTACTGATCTACTGATCTATGATCTACTGATCTTATAATCCACATGTAAAACAAATGACAAAGGGCTTCTATTTTTTCAGGTTCCTTGGGTCCTTATTGTCTTTCCGAAGCAACGAAGTATTTCCTCTTCTCCGTTCCACGCCAACTTCTCCTGAAGAAAATACATCCGTCATCATCTCTATCTTTTAGTTTCTCCAAAAACACTTAATAAAATTCAACAGGAAAACTTCAGTTCCAGGTGTTTTGTTATTTGTTATGCTCGTAATACAATTTCAGATATCTTCAGAGATAACAATTTGTGGTTGCGAAGTGGAGGAGATAACATGCACTGTCTATTAAGAGGGGTAACGAGGGGGTCAACTGCCTCATCACGAAATAAAATTCGCATAAATGTCAATAAAATTGGTTTATGTGTTCTATTTTGGATGGACTTGAGACTGGCGAGTTATCTTTTGTCAAGTGGTAGGTTATTAGTTTCTTCCTGGCATTTCTATTTTCCAGACTGAAAATGTATTTTGTTGGTTTCCCTCCTTGCTCGATCTACCTCGCCCTAGATCGAATAATTGAACCTATCGTCTTATCTTGGTGAGGTTCATCTAGCTCAGACTTACAAATGATAAATTTCGTTTCCGAAGTTCAGTCATCATGCAGAGAATTAAGGCTGCTACAGCAGGTCAGGTGATGTAGTGATTCCAGCGCTGCTCCTAACGCTTCTAGTTTAGCTTTTTGACTCCTACGACTTTCGCTTGCAAGTTTGATGACGACACCTCTATTGTAGCACTTCCCATTCAATAGTTTTAGACTTGATTGAGACGCGATTGACTTCCATAAATTGATTAATCTCCAGTCTATGAGATTCAAAGAATTCAAGGTCGTCAAAAGATGATCCTGATCGGAAAAGAAACAGGGAATTATCTCTGAGGTAGACGTTCCCGATACCATGGAGTTATTTAGTAGAAAGTAGTCTATTCGGACTAAGAGAGGTAAAGTTTTTCACGCCCGGATGATGAAGGCTCTGAATGTCTATAAACACTTTCTCCTCTGTTTTCAAGAATAATCGCCAGAGACCGTAAGTGCGTAGTTGGAATGCCACGTTCTTTGTCCACGTTAACATCTTACAGGCAATTCCAATCGCTCCCAATGAATATGTCAGAGCCCTCAAATACCGACAAAGCCTGAATCCATTTTTAAAAAAAATTAGGTTCTCCCAAGCTACAAGGATCATAGACGGTGGCGAGAACAAGTTTATGTAGTTCATGGATTAAACCGTCTGCAATGGTGATTCCGCCTTGCTGGTCTCTAAGTGGCAAAAGCTTATGACATGTATGTGCATGTCGAAATATGTGCCATGAAGAGATAAACTAATACTTTTATCAAAATATTTACTCTGTTTATTTATTGTATGCCTAACTTCAAATTTATTTATAATCTTCCCTGAGAGGACATATTTGGAAAAAAGATCTGCACTCGGCAATCGAACAGATGCTTCTGCTCCGAGTTTGAGCTTTCTTCAGTTTTACATAAAAATTAATTTTTTAAAAACTGAAGTCAACTGAAACTGAAACTGAAGCTCGGAGAACTATGTGCCGGCCACGTTTCAGCCTTATCCGTTTGTCTTTTTCGCTAGTGCAAAACTATATTTGGAAATGCCAACCCAGCCAAAAAGCTCTGCCCCGAAGACGTACATAACAAAATTTGAATTTTTTCTGAACTTAACAAGTGATATCGCATGCTTTTTGGGAAGAGAGACAGTAGGATTTCTATCGATTAACTCGTTAATGCAACGGAACTAGGAATTGGATTGAAAAATCCACCATCGAAAGTCATAGAGACTGTCTACAGAAGGCATGAAAAATGCTATCGCAATCATGCAGCCGGCCTCAAACGATGCCTTTCTCAAACAGGGAGAGAAAAATCTACACTTATTGAGTTCCAAAAATTTCTAAATTTTGTGGTGCATGTCCTCAGGGCGGAGCTCGATATCTGTTCATACGATTACTTTTTGTTCAGATATTACTTCCCCGAAATCCAGTCATTGCAAACATCAGAAATATACTATGCCTCCATAACTTCCTCATATTCCAACTCAGCTTCTCCACGTTAAAGTCATCCTTGAGTGCAAAGAGGCAAGGAAACAAAGCCATGCCAAGTATGAGTCATACGAGACATTCCAGCATGCAATATATGAGTTAGCCTTAACGTTTTTTTTTTATTTTCATTCACAATGACTGAATTCCTTTACCAACTTCTAAGACGGAAAAATTATACTATGGTGAAGCTCAGACTGAGAAATATCCAGCAGAGAACATATTACGTTTATCTGAGTTTTAACAACATTGATGAGACTGAAGGGTTTCAAGAGGAGCAGGCTTAGGCTTATTTAGTACTGAGCCTCCTCTTCATGGCTCTCATCTACTCCGATTCTCACCCACACAACTATTGAAGTCGGTAAGGGAGGCTAGATTCCATATGGGACCTTCAATAAACAGATTGAGAGTAAGAATGAGTGGGCTTGGAGGACATCTGCGATTCGATGAAGCACACTGAGGCATGCAAACGATTCTCATTCTATGACTTCGTGCACACGCATTGGTCTGAGGATGTTAGGAGTCAAGCTTGCTTGGGGCGAGGAGACTCCGAAGAACGCAATAGAGTCCAAGACTAAGACGTGGGTTTGTCATTGAGGCTGAGGGTCGTTTCTAGGGTGCGCCGCGCAAAGAACCACGTTATAAATACTGTACTTAAAAAATTATTTACATATATTAAAATGTGGAAGACAGAGGTCCGTGCGATCGTCGAGGCAAAGCGGACTCCACTACAGCCTACACCTAGACTACAGTGCAGGTCTTACCAAATGGAATTTTTAAATTAGTGTCATAATGTAATATATTGTTTTGATCATTCACAAATATAACAAAATGGTTTCCATCAGCTCCGGCTCCCTGTCAGCTTTCGGGAATAAGGCTCCAACCGCCAGAGTTCCAGTGGTGCTTTGCGTCACAGTTGTTGACGGGGTGGGGTAGGAGGGGGGGGGGCCATTGGAACTCCTTGCCCCAATATGCCTAGAAACAGGCCTGTTGAAACCTCACGTAAGCTTGAAGTAACATACATAAACAAGCTTGATGTGAGGCTCAGGAGAACTATGATATTAGGAAAGGCGAACGCTCAACAAATATTTACAACTGCTCGGTCTTGATGTCACAGCAGAAATCGGACGTAGAAAACAGCTGCAGTGGAACAAAGACGAAGACGATTCAGGCCTCGATTGAATCCTTCTCGGTCTCACCTTGGCTAAATTTAGGCCTTAAATTTAGAATCATCGTAACGAAGGAACACACTGTAATAATCTTTCGTAAAGAAGCTCTCGTAAAGATGGCATCAAGACCGAGCAGTTGTAAATATTTGTTGAGCGTTCGCCTGTTGAGCTGTTGAGCCTGTTGTTGAGCGTGCGCATGGCACTCACGCGAGTCCACGCGCAGCGGCGTGGCGTTGGGGAGAGTCAAGGGGGGGGGGGGGGGAAGGGTCTCTGCCCTTCTCCTTCCACAGACGATGCTTACCGTTGCCAGGGTTAAATTCCTTGAATTGCCAAAAATTACACTTTCCCAGAAGTCATAGTTTGACGCTACTAGAATCTATACAGGCTTCCCAATTACTCAATTTCTCGAGGAAAAGGTTATTTGTCCAGGAAAGCGAAGAGTACGAGTTAGAACGGGATGGCAGAAGATGGAAACAGAGCCAGGACCACCCTCCCCCCTTGTCGACCTTGCCCCGACCCTTCTCCTCCCACAAGAGATGCCCGTCTGCCCTCAGACTCGGTCCCGTCTGCATCGCAGAGTCTGGAATGGTAGGGGGAGCGTACAGAAGAATGAGACCACGATTCGCGGGAAAAAAAATTTCCTTCTTGCAGTGCCTTCATTGAAATGCAGTATTTCGGAAAGTACTTTGATGAGTGGGAAAAATATTCTTAAATTAAAATGCTATTCCGGGGAAACGTTTGACTAAATGCCACCTCACACTTTCTGCGAGTCAAGCGTCCACACGCGGAAACGCACATTTCCCAAAAGGCGAACGAAGAACGCGAGAACGAAGGAAACGCGACAGCGTCGACGGCGCTTGGAATTCCGAGGGAAGCCAATTCTCGATGAAAGCCAATTCTCAAAATTCTCGCTTCCTCTTTCCTTTCGAATTCCTGGGAACGCACGCGAAAACAAGCAACTCTAATTCTGCTGAAAAGATTCTCCGTTGATGAAATTAACAAAATGAAAGTATTTCCGGAATTGCAGGGAATTTTGAACCCGCTGGGTGAGGTAACCGCAGAGCCTCCCGACGCTAACGAGAGTCTTATTAGCGTCGCCGAAAGCGAAACGAAGTTTAAAATACATATATAATAGACCATAATTAACCCCATTCACTCAGAACATCTTGCACAGTTTCCCTTTTTCACACACATCGGTCGAGTCGAGACAGACGCAAAACACAAGACAGCGACGGCAGCGAGGGCAACACTTCATCGCGACCCAAACTCCGCGCCTTCCCCGAGAGGGTTGACACCACGAAAATGGAAAGAAAATGATAAAAACGGTGCAGAGTCACCCATTTCGGTTAGCAGTTTAATCGACCGTGTTCCCCTGCCGCGCCTCCTATTTTCCCTCAGTCGCAATCCGAACCGCAGCCAGGAAATTCCCGTTCGAGGGAAGAAACTCGCCGAGCCAGAACACGAAAGGGAGAAGGAAAGGGGAGAGCGCGGTCACCGCTGAGTCATCCCTTCGCTGAGTCATCCCCTCGCTGCTCATTCCCCCCTCCTTCGTTCTTCCTCTCCCTCCGAACGCAAAAGACGGAAGAATCGAGTTGTTGTCCTCGCTGTACAAAATTTAAATAATCCACTGACTCTTTTGCGTCCGTCTTTCGCTTCTCTCATGATTTTCCGATTCCCGCTAGCGATTTTTTCGATGATAAAAGCAGAAATGCAAAGGAGGATGCCCAATATAAAGTTGGGTACTTTGGCCCTTACTTGATTCATCGAATTCGGTTCATCATTTGAAAGGGAGTCAGAGCAATAAAATATTACTTTTACTCAAATTTGAAGGGATTTAAAAAGCTATTAGGTTACTTTGAAATCGCGACTCTTCACTCACTCATGCACCTCATGGCCATTGGAGGGGAGGACGAGAAAAAGGCTAACGACGCTAATAATTAAATAAAACAATAAAATAAAAAAATAAAGCTAATATAGTTTACCGAATTTAGGAACTGCAACACAATAAGTGTCATCTAACAGAAAAGCCGGGAAGAGATCTCGCGACGCTAGAGGTTAGACTCACGACGTTTATGTTCCGCAGGAGACAGCAAGTTCCAAAGGGTTTCCAGTACGATCCCTCAGAAAAGGCCCAGAAACTCGCGGAGGATTCCCCGAGTCCGGCGAATCCTTTGACTCCGGAAGTCCGGTCCACGTCCGGTCATTCCTTCGGAATGCGAAGGACCAGGCGTTGCAACGCATACTCTCTCGGCTTGAAAATCCTACCCTATAAATATATAAGATTTTGAAATACGAGATACATACGGAAACGGAATCGGAACCTTGAGCTTTGGCGTTACTTTTTTGAGTTAACCTGAAGTTTAAAATGACAGGCAAGTCATTCCGAGGCAAGATCTCTTCACAACCCTCACAGCGGAATTCCCGAGCGTTTAAGATGAAAATCGCGTCAGGTTTCAGAGTCAGCTTCGGGTCCTAAACGATTGGTCGGTACAGTTCGGTCTTTGGTGTTCTCCCAGCATTCCACTTTGCTTAGTGAATTTCCGTTACCATCTATTAATTTAAAGAGAAATAAGAGAACAGAAACTTTTCCTTTGTTTTCCCCACAAGTAGAGTGACGGTGTCACTAGAGTTATAGAGTGTCAGTTTAAACGCAACTAATCCGACTTCATAATGGTCCCCATGAGAATCAGTTGACAACCATTAAAAAAAGGAACCAGTTTAAAGTTTAAGCGAATCCGGGGCATTTCACTCATTCACATTCCTTGACTGCTACAGTAATTAATTTTTTTCAATTTAGTTCATCCACTGCTCTTTTTCGCCGACGATCAGACACAGATTGCGAAAAATGGAAAAAGGATGAAAAAAAGCAGATGTTATGCAAGTTGTCCATAGAAAGAAAAAAAGAGAAAAAAGTAAAGAAAAAAAAGTTGCATAGAACTCCTCATCCCAACGGGACCGCATTTGGCGCCCTAAACGGCACGGATGACGATACCCCAGATCCTCAACCTCTCAAGATGCAACGCTGGAGCGATCGACATCTCCTTCTGCGCCAGCTCACCTTTCTGGGCGGATAAGCTCGGTTTCTCAACATCCCAAAGGCTGGCGTTACGTCTCCGTTGCTCCATTCCCTTACAATCCAGACACATCCACATCATGAACAAGATTAGAAGAGACAAAAACGACTTACGTTGATAGAGCAGGATGACAGTAGTGGACGAGGTGAAGACAAAACCAGGACTGCATCACGACAGGCATCCTTCCGGCTTTTTATATCCCTTCCTCGTGGGGGCTCGTCGACCTTGCCTCCCCTTGCCCTTGACTTTCCCCCTCGACATTATCTCCCCCTCTTCCGCTGGAGATGCTTATCAGATTTCGAACCCACAACCTGCGAGATTTAAAGAGACAGCCTGAAGCAAGAGGCAGTTCGAGGGCCTTCCTTGCCTTCCTTCACTGTGAAGAGTTCCCTTTCCCTCGTATTGGGAGTTCGTGTTTCCTTGAGAGTTTACCTTCCGCGTCCGAGCCTCCTAGGTCCTTTTCTTCCCGGTTCACTCCGGACCTCAAGCAGGAAATCTCGAGCGGAGGAAGAAACTCCCCGAGCCAGAACACGAAAGGGAGAACGAAAGGGAAAACGCATCCCGCTAGACGCTGAGTCATCCCGTCGCTGCTCATTCCCCTGTCCTTTGTTCTTCGTAGAAAACGAGGAAGAGAAGTTCAAGTCCTCATTGAGCAATGTTTAAAAAATCGTATCCACTCAGCCTGAGTTTCTATACCATATAATTAGCCTTGGAATAATCTCATCCGCCCTGTCGATGAAGCGTCCCCTTCTCATTTCACCTCCCTTAACCCGTTTAAGTGAGTATGACCTTTGGAATTTTTGCAAACCCCCGAGCGTCTCGATGAAAAGTCGAGGATAAATCACAAGTGCAGAGGGCTGCAGCTTAGTCCTGAACGGGTCGGCCAGAACGGTCCGACTCCGCTTCGTTCAGTGGATTTCCTATATCTAAAAAAAAAATTCAATTTTGAACTAGAATATTGCGCGGAGAAAGGATTGGAAAATGTCGGAAATGCAGTTCAACTTCAATCGCGGAAAGCCCAGAAATATCGCATCTGCGCGAAAAGTGCTGGAGTGTGCTTATTGCCGCCAGAATTCCAGATGGAAATTTTCTTTCAATATATGAGGCATTTTCAAGTCGCTTAAAAAGAAATATATGATGAAATCACGTAGAATCAGGTGATAGAGAAATATAAATGAAATACACCTACGACACCTTCAGACAGCATGACACGCCGGTCACGTGGTTGAAGAACGCTGCACATCAACACCAGATAATCTTCATAGTCAACAATTACTTTTTTTGTTCGTTTTGCACAGAAAACATTAATTAACATTAATTAAGATTAAGAAGTAGAATAGGAAGCATTAGCTGACTTTTTCTCAGGCGATTAGGTCGACCCATCTGGTCGGGTTCCAAAAAGTTTTCCCGTGCAGGACTCTAACCGTATGAGACTCTAACAATTTCGTTTTTATTTATTTATTTATTTATATTTATTTATTATTTTCTGACATTCAGATTCAGGTAGAAGAGGCATGATTTCGCTCTCGCGAATCTCGAGTCGCTTCCAACCGCATTCCCAGATTTCTTAATTCTTCCACAGTCAATTTCTCTCTCTCCGCGGTAGAAAATCGCGGGCGAATCGGCAGATTGCGAAACGGGGAGGCAGAAAATGACGAAATTGTTGCGGCCGTGCGAAATGAATTCGTGCGATGAAAGGAGGGCAATCTCAGTCATTCCCACCCCCCCCCCCCCCACCCATTTTTTTTTTATTACCGTAACGGTTTATCGCAGTGTTACCGTAATATTTTTTTGCTTGGCTTGCGCGGGAAGGAAACACGTCATCTCTGACGGCGACATGTTCCTGACATGTTCCTGACATGTTCCTTTGTGCACTCAAACAAATTACATATCCAAATAATTTTCAAATTATGCCAAATATGTCGGCATTTTGTCTGGAATATGAAAATATGTAATATGTGAATATTAAACATAAAATATGCTAAATTTGATACTTTGTCAAATATGCAAAGATGCCATGTAAAATATGAGTATGTTTTGGGTTAAACATGTTGATATTTTATGTCAAATATGTCTGCGCGATATTTTTTAAATTTAAATATTCATGGAACTCTTTTAAATCCCTGAATATTATGTTTGAATATTTAATTAATGCTTTGCCTTTTATTTTTATGTAACCAGTGGAGTGCTGGCTGACCTCGATGGGAAGCATTCAATGGGAAGAGCAGGCCGTGGAGCGTGTTTGAAAAAAAAAGTTGCAAAAAAATTTCCTTCCCTCTCCCTCCCCCTTTTTTCCTTCAGGAACTTTCCCGGACTTGTACTTATTGGTACTGGTACTCGACGGAGGTACGTTTCCATCACCTTGCGAATTGTTTTACAGCATAATAAGGAAAACATGATCGAACGCGGGAAATATGGGGAAATATGAGGCTATTATGGAAATACACTCTAGCTGATTTAGTATCGACCATTAAAATACATTTATTATTAATGTTATCGATAATTATTAGTATCATCGATTAGTATATAATATGAACATATGAACATTTGCATGATGACTCAGCCCAGCAATATTCGTAGAAAGGAGGAAATGCGGAAAGGCAGTCTGTCTCTGCAGCCTCTTAGAAACGAGGAAGTAAAATGGCAACACGGAAATATTGGCAGAGGAGAAAAAAAAACACTAGGAAGAAGGAAACCGTGGTGAAACCCGAGACTGCAAAATCCCAGATGGCGAAACCCGAGGAAAGGGGCGTTCCGCGAAGGAGAAAGAACGGATGAGGTCCTGGTGATAGGAAGTGAAAACGGTTTCGCTGCCAGTCGGCTGGAACGGGGTGGGGAATGGATCGGGGGTATAAAAGACTGGCGAAGTCGGGGGAAATCATTCACTCAACAGCTCAGAATCCTCAGCAGCTCAGTATCCTCTGCAGCTCAGAATCCTTTGCAGTTCAGAATCCTCGAGTCGAAGATGAAAGTGCTGTGGTTCGTCGCTTGTGCTCTGCTGGTCCTCGTCACCATGGCGGCAGCTGCGCCGGAGCCGATTCCAAAGGCCATGGCGCATCCCCATGCCAAGGCCGTCCCGGCGCCGTATCCAGGGAGCAGCTCCTCCAGCTCCAGCTCCAGCGGCGGAGGCAAGAAGAAGAAGAAGAAGAAGGGAAGCTCGTCCTCCTCCTCCAGCTCCTCCGGTTAAGGACGACGTGCCTCTCCTCCTACTGTCAAGGGCGATGAACATCTCGTCCTCCTCCACCTCCTACTGTCAAGGGCGATGAACATCTCGTCCTCCTCCACCTCCTACTGTCAAGGGCGATGAACATCTCGTCCTCCTCCAAGTCTTCCAGCACCGTGCGTCTCGTCTACCTCGATTCCGGTCGCCTTCTCAACGCTTCACCGTTCTCTTTTTTTCCCCTGCTGAACGCGTTTCTGTACCTGCCTGAATTTTTGTCGGCGAAAAGCGGTTCCATCAGACGGCATCCTATCAAACACCATCCCATCAGACGACATCCCGTCAGACGACATCCCGTCAGACGACATCCCGTCAGACGACATCCCATCACGTCTCTTTGCCGTGCATGCTCATTGGAGAATACAGATTGGAAAGATTCATTACTGTCTCACAATCACCTGTTTTCTCTTTTTTTTTTCTCGCTTCCCCCTTTAACTTGCTGTCTCGAAAATGACCGTAATTTAAGCCCATGCCACTCCTTGAGAAAACGGGGGAAAAACCACAATCGAAGCGAAACGGTTCCGCTTCCAGGATTCCCCACCGCTCCGCACGAAAGAGAGTGATTCCTCAACGAAGGCAATCTCCTTCCCCAGTTCCATTCGGCCGAGACAAGCAATGCCTCGCGCTCTAACCACTGAAATCCACTTCACGAAAGTCCTCTAAGTCACATTACAACGGGAATCGTAACTCTCAAGACTTCCCAACATTTTTTTTTCGGAATGGTATCGTACCTCTAAAAAAAAAATTCATTTTTTGATAATGTTTTTAGCTTGGCTGCTAGATGGCGAGAACGTCAGCCGTTAAATTTGCGAAAATTAGGTTTTTATTGAATCACAACAAATTGACTATGTTGAATTCGTTGTGAAAGTTTAATACCACTAGCCTCCGTAATGCTGTGCTATACAAGATCGATTCCAATGAAAACAACGATTATTTTTCTTTTAGTAATCCATAAACTTTTTTTTAGCTCTCAAAGAGGCACCCCGTCCTTTGGCTCATGGACTCACCGATGAGACTTCAGATGTACTGGTACTCCGAGTACTTCTGGTCTGGCCTGGGTTTTGCGCTCTCTCGCTACTTCTTAAAGGAAAAAGTACTTTAGTGGTACGAACACCTTAATCGCCCAAAGATATGAACCTTAATCGTCCAAAGACATGTTTCACATGTTTCGCGGGAACACTCAGGGATGAATATACGAATGAATTAATAAACTAATTTATTAAATCATTCCCGTTGGGTGCAACTATAAAATCCGTAGGGTGCTGATATATTCAAATATATCCGGGGGGATTTTCCAACTCTTTTAAACTCATGAAAAACGTTCCAGTGATGAAAATGTCTTGCATCTTGCATAACCAAGCTGTCGTGAGGAATTGCCTCCCCTACCGAGCGCCTCCCAACCTCGCATGGCGGCGAATCTCTCCACGCACCCCCCCCCCCCCTCCCTCCCACCATCCATCTTAGGACTGGAGTCGCTCGACGGAGTTCGTGACAGAAGGGGAGGGCGAAAGAGGGGCTCTACCCCGGGCCCCATGCCCGGAGGCCCTTCGCGCCGACACCCGCCCCCATCGTGCTATTCACTTCCTCGTGCGATTCCAGTCCCGAGATGAGGGAGGCGATTACCCCATTGGGTGTAAGTGAATTTTATTATTCGCGGAAATCCAAAATGTGAAGACATGGAGTTACTTCCTTGTTGTGAAGTTAGGCCTCATAAATGCAACCAAATGAAAACCAAATTGTCGAAGAGTTTCTGGATTCGAACTGGCTGGAAGGACTGGAAGGACTGGCATCTTAAATGAAGACCTTCATGCCACTTTACTCTCATGGCATGTTATCACTAAGTTCTTTGAGAACGGTGACAAAAACCTTAATTATGTTGCATTACAATGCACATTAGAGCGCAACCGACTGAATGGCTCTACAGTTCGCATCCAAGCAACCATATGCTCGGGGAGAGGAAGCATAGAACCGCGGCATGACGGTCTCAACATGACGGCCATGTCTCTACAGGGAAGGCTCCCATTGGGCCGTGCATTCCTCTCCCTATCGCTTAGTCTTGTATCTCTCGAGGCGGCGAAGGCCAATCTATACGCACGCTTTCTTCGTGAGCGACACGTTGTTCAGCAGTGAGAAAATGCAGAAATGGAATGCGAACATTTTGACAGGGGAAAAGCACGGTAGCGAAAAATCGGGTCTCTCGAGGCTTCATCTTCTGACACGAGCCATACTTTTCTTTTGTCAACATTTTTTCTCTTTACATCTTTTTTTCCCTGGGTCAACGGGGTTTCGACGGCAAGTCCTCTCGAAACTCTTCTGTGGCTCAGCTCATCACCTCATGTAATCCTGCTCATACCCTCATGATAAGATTGCGTGGAGCGTTTCTAAGGCTTTACGAGATCCGTAACCTCCTGCCATAATAGACATTTGAAGGACATTCGTGATTTGCGATCGTTATCGTGATTGTGACTGTGATTGTGATCATGACTGATTGTGACTGTGATTGTGATTGTGATCATGATTATGATTGTGATTGTGATCATGATTATGATTGTGATTGTGATTGTGATTGTGATTTGCGACAATTGTCCTTTCGAGGACAGAATGCGAGAGAGACGGTCGACGTTGCAGCACAAATTCATTTTTGAAACAATCAAACAAAATAGAAACTGGATGAAACGATCACTGGAGCCCGAAGCCCAAGTCGGGGACGGTGTCCTCGTCCTCCCCCAACTTGGAGGCTTTCTTCTTCTCGACGCACTCCCCGACGCTGTACAGCTGCAAGAGAACGGGAGATTTAGGGAGGAGCATCGTGGAGAAATCGGAGAAGTCGGAGAGGTCGCAGAGGTTGGAGAGCTCGGAGAGGTTGGAGAGGTCGGAGAGGTCGGAGAGGTCGGAGAGGTTGGAGAGGTCGGAGAGGTCGGAGAGGTTGGAGAGGTCGGAGAGGTCGGAGAGGTCGGAGAGGTCGCAGAGGTCGGATAAACAGACTTGGATATGTCTTGATTGGGAATCGAAACCAATCTCGGGAAGACGTGGGAGCGATCAATTGTGATTTTCAGGTACTTTCTAAAATTTAGTTTGTCATCGCTTTTCAACAGTCTGGCGCGCCTTGTCCAGTATCACGTAATCTGGGAATGTTTATCGTTATCCTGTGAGACATAAGAATGCGCAACTGCATGTGGGTTTCAAGGTCGAAATGAATCGATCGGCCAGCTTCAAAGGATCGATTTCTGATCGAATATTGCAATTCTGCGATTTAGCAACACTGGGTCGCGTTCAATCCTCCTAATCCAATAATCCTAAATCCTTCGAGGATCCAGGCGAGTCCCCACTCGAACTCAAACGGTTCAACGACGGAAGATCAAGGCGTTTACTTTCCCGACAAAAATTGCGCACTTTTTGTTTTGACATTTATTCAACTCGAAACCGGAACTGTGAACTTTGGGACATGGTTCATCTCATCTTCCATCAAACGGCGGAAGTACTAGCTACAAAGTAGGTACCTGGAAGTACCTCTATGGTGTCTTCGTAGGTAAGCCAATTGCATTGATTATTGAGGATTATCCTTTGCGCGATTAGGTTTGTGCGGTTGAAAAGGTTCTGATGCAGGTCTATTTTGAACCTCTGTGATGGTGTTCACATCGGCGCAATGATGAAATTATTATTATTAGTTATTATTATTAAATTATGTCTGAGCATAAAAACGCCTGAGCCTAAAAAAGTTTTCCATCATGCAACCAGAGACCATCGCTAAAAACCATCGCTTTGGATGCGTCGAGATGGTCAAACTGCCTGAACGCCCTTGCTTCTTTCCAGTATAGAATCCACCGAATTTAAATGTTAATCATATTCCTTCAACACGATGTAGTTAGTAGATGATTGCTTACGTAGAGGGTTGATCTGAACTTCTACATTAAAAAATTACAATATTCCCTGAATCACGCAATAAGGAAATGAACGTTTGAATCTAAAAAACCTATTTGCAATTTTTTTTTCATTTGCGAGCGGAAATGTGGCTGGAAATCGGAAAGAAAAGCGAAACGCACCTCGGTGTCCTGGATCTCGGGGGCGTAGTAGTCGAAGAGCTTGACGAGGGCCGGCTTGGGGCTCTTCACTGCGACGGCGCGGACGAGGGGGATGTCGAGGCAGAAGCCCTCGCCGTCCAGCTGGTCGAAGTAGAGGGTCAGCTCACCGGTCTCCTTATTCACCTCCGTGCGCTTCACCGCTGTTGGGAAGGGAAAGATTTTCGTCGGTTTTCGAGTTTTTCGAGTGGGGTCAGGAGGAGGGGGGGGGCGTACCTGGGTTCTGAGATCGGAGTTTCTGAATCCCATCTTCGTCCGGTTTATAACCTGATTCATTGGGAGAAACATCAGGTTGCGTTTCAATTCTCAATGCTTTAGAAAAGTTTTGCAAGCATATGATACAACTTATGAATCGTTAAAGAAAACGATATTTCACCCATGTTAGCCATCATTTATAAAAAAAAAAAGGACAATTCGGTATGGGGGGTCATCTTACCCGAGACCATGGAAACCTGGAGCAGGGCCATGTTGGAAGTGTTGGTAGGCCCGGAATACATGACACAGGCTTGGATCGTGCGTCGATCGCATCCTCGCTCGTCGGCGGGCATCTCTTCCACGCTGAGCCTCATTCCTTCCTTCTCCGGTTCCTCAGACACCGAGTACCTCAGCGTTGCCTGCAAAGGACTCCGTGAGATATACAGACGCACTTCCGATGGCTTCCATATGAGGCGAGAATGGGACGGACTTGGACGAGGGCGCAGCCTTTCCCAGCCGAGGAGATCTGGAACTCGGACGGAACAGACGGGACGGGGATCATCTGCTGGACGAGACGATTCTCATCGGTGAGAGTGAAGTTGTGCTCCCAGTCGGAGGAGGACAGATGAACGTCCATGGCCACGTCTCCCAGTCCCGCGTGAGACGCGTACAGCGCCAGGGCTTGCAGGGCCATCACCGTGTCCTATAAAAACACATCGAGCGTTCAATGTTTTGCTCTCGCTTCGGGCGGACGGAGTGGGACTGAAAGGACCTGTGTGGAGGTGAATCCTCCCTTCGAGTTCCTCTTGGAGGCGATCCAGCGGACTGCAGACAGGGCTCGGGCGGAGT
This sequence comes from Darwinula stevensoni, assembly GCA_905338385.1. Classification (NCBI taxonomy): domain Eukaryota; kingdom Metazoa; phylum Arthropoda; class Ostracoda; order Podocopida; family Darwinulidae; genus Darwinula; species Darwinula stevensoni. The sequence goes on from CAJPEV010001505.1 coordinate 52,756, forward strand.
CGCCTTCTCGATCCAGATGCACCAGCGAGAGGATCCCGTACGACGTCGTCTCTATGTCCACTGCGTCTGATGGCTCTAGATACGAATACGGCGAGGGGATATGTTAATGGGATGAACAAAATAACTTCATAACCTCACTGTGAATGCTGGGAATTTACCTTTAAAATTGGCAAATTATTACCTCAAATTTCATTCGGAAAACGTACAAACATGACATTCCTACCATCGGGCGAGGCGTGCCAGAAGAGAAGACCGTCTTTCTCAGTGGCCCTCTGAAGAAGCTTGTCCATGTAGATCCCACTGAGGTCCCTCTCCCCGGCCAAGACGAAGGCGTACGTGGTGAGGGCCAGGGTGTAGGTCGAGGGATTCTGGTTGCCCTTCAGGCACTGCAGAGCATCCTTCCTCACCGTCTCATCCACGGCGGCACCCGATTCCAGAAGAGAGATGAGGACGTACGCCGACAACCCCGTCTCTGAGCCCTCTTCACCTTCAGCATCGTCCAGTCCTCCCTTAAAGAATCACAGTCTCGTGTCAGCATTTCTCAGTTCAGAAGTCATCAATTGATATTAACATTGTTACAAATAAGACTGTTAAAATAATCCGTGGGCTTGTTCCGTATAAGCTTTTACAATGCCAAGTGGAAATTAGGCTCATTTGAGGTCATCCTAATCAACTATCCTTTTTCAAGGCGATTCTCAGGCATGCCCATGAGCTAACCCGTTGTGCCGAAGCCAGAAACTCTTGAAGGGGAGTAAATATAGAACCCCCCCCCCAAAAAAACTGCGTCTCCGTCCCGCCTCTTCCAGTCGAGACTCGCGTGTCTGGGTTTCACCGAGCACACCCACGCTACGAGGGAAATGCAGACTAGAAATGTTTCCGACATGTCCCAAGAAACTATATTCCCCCTCTTTTCATCTCGTTCCTTCCTCCCGATTTCTTTCCCCGTTCTCTCCGACCATTACAACCATTCCTTAAACAGCTGCTTAAACAGCAGCGTTCTCTACTTCGACACAGGAATACATCCAATAAACGAACCCTGAAGTCGTTCCCCAAACCGACCTTTTCTGAAGGCAGCACACAATTTTGCACCTTTCATGCGGTACTTGGTCTATTCCCATAGAGAACCAAGGGAAGACACTCGAATTTCTCAAATCTTTTGTTTAAATAGGTTACGCAGTGCAAGGAGAATCGTGCTAATTGTGAAGGAGGCATGGTTCAGATTTTGACTTTACTCAATAGGGAGAAAAGAAGACCGGTTTCTTCCGATGGGTTCGAGCGTGATAAAAGACATGATCGTCCGAGTCTTGACGGACAAGCACTTTCATAACGGTTGAAGAGCCTAATTAATGAGTGAAACCACAATGGGGCTCAAATCCCGTACGGAAGGTGAAGGCCTCTGAAGCTGACAATCGACGGAAGTACTTGGAGTACTTCCAGCCAGACAGAGAGAAACTCGGGGGCAAGGTCCCCGGTAAGGGAGCTGACCGATTGTGCACAAATATAGAGTCTGAATCGAAACCTCTTTTTAATAGCCTGAATGTCATGCCATACGTCGGTATTTATCGGTGGCCCAACGTGGGGCCGTGGGACAAGCCTACGAGGGACCATAGTTGGGCCCACATCGTAAATGTGGATTTCCGACGTTGGCCCTACGAAGGTGTGCAGCCAGGATATCAGTTTTTCTGTCCAGAGTAGTTTTCGTACTTTCATCTTCCCAAAGATCGATTCCCGTCCTACATCAAGTATCGCTACTCCCACTCGCCATTCCTGATAAGCAAGGGCTTCAAAGCAAGAGGATATTCCCGTTTATTTCGTGTGTTTTTCATCGCTTCTGCATGCGATCAGGTGAAGGACGTGATCGGAACGTTATAGAAAATGTCGTTCGTTCTTAGCACACCCGTTTTCTTTACTGACTTTACTTTACTAATGTCCTCGATCCTCCATCGGATTAAAGCTAAATAATTAATGCAATAAGATGTATTAGTACTTCCTCACATCACTCTTAGGCACTGCAGCGTTTCCAATGAACGATCATTTCCCATTTGATTTCTCTGGCACGTTGGTAATGACTGCCACTACCAATAATGAAAATTTTCAGTGCTATCTGGTGTGACAGTGGGAATCGCAGACTACGTTGGTTACCTTCTTCCTTAGTCGTGGAATTCACGAACTAGGAAATGGTTAAATTTCCTATGTAATCAGTTTCCTTCGAATTTAACTTCCGAATATAACCAGTCTCACCCTTGCAAGCAACTTGAACGAGGAATGAAAATCGACTGAACCTGATAGCGAGACATGAGGACCCTCCCGACGTTGGGGAAGCACCCGTTCTCCAGCTGCCTGGAGGTGATCCACTTGACGCTCTCCTGCCATTCGCTCTGATCGATGGGGATGAAGGGAAGGGACTGCCCGAAGCCCTTGACCACGAAGGCCGTCAGCCACATGGAACCCTCTTCGTCGTTCTTCCCGAACGCGCTGAACGATCCGTCGCCGTGCTTGTACTTCAACTCCCTCTGGTATCCTGAGAAAAGGGAATCGCCGAGATTTAGATTTTCCAGAATAGGCAAAAAGAAGGAGATGACGTGCACCTCGTCGGTTTAATTTGTTATTGATGCAAAAAAAAATCCAACTTTGCTTCTAAGACTTTCACCAAAACTATATTATTTTGAGTCCATTGGGTGCATCGCGGCAATTTTTTTTTTTTACGGACCGATCTCCATATTGTGGACGAGTTCTGCCTTCAGTTCTGGCTTGAGTTGATCCGTGGTGTTGAAATATTGGAGGAGGAAGATGTTCGGAGTCAGAGCGACCATGTTCTGCTCTCCGCAGCCCGTCGGCAACCTCACCAGCGACTTTATTCCCTGCAAGACACGCATTCTCCATGACAGAGACGTGGAGAGTCAATGCGCCGTAGCAACTTATGCGACTACGACACGCCATGACAACTAAAATAAGATCGAGTATTAGATGAATTTTCAGTCCAGTACGGGACTTAGGCGGAGGGAGAGAGGGGGGGGGGGATGTGACATATCATAATAAATGTATTTTGTGCATGAGAGACTTGTTACCTTCGTATGGTTGGTCGTCTCCAGAAAGTAAAGGTCTTTCGCAAGACCTATTGGAAGTAGCTAGTAAATGCATTTTTGTTAGAACAATGCAAAGGATTTTCTGCTCAAGAGGAACAACCCATGAAAGTCTAATTTCTTGTATTATTGCTGTCATCTATTGTGCATCTACAAAGCACGCCTTCGCTTTTGTTCGTTGTGGAGAGTAAAAACTCATGGAATCACACAAAATGGTGGGATTCCGTGCAATTTTACGAGATGATAACGAGTGGAATTTTGTCGATTTTGTCAATCGCTTACTATGCCAAAAAGAACGGACACGCTGGCGTCCCCGGAACAGAAGGAAATGCCTCAAGAAATCGTAAAAGACTCCCAGAAGAAGGAAGTGAAGCGACGAGTCGATGAGACTTACCTGCAGCGAGGGACCAAGGAGGTCGCCAGAGGCGGTGACCCACGCCCGAGCGGAATCCGGCACCACGTCCTCCGGCAGGCTCAGCGAGTGAGACTCCTTCACCTCCCCATCTCCCTCTGGGGACGGGTGAGAAAGCCTTTAGTTTCAAAGAGCATGCGATATAGCAAAATGGAGTCATAATTGTTGACAGTTGAAATCCCCTTAGACCTTCAGCAAAGGCAACTGCTAAACATCGTTTGCAATGAGAAAATTAAATTTTCGGATTGGAGAATCGGGTCTAAGCAGTCCTGGGCGAAACTGAGACCTGCCTTCAGACTCCTGGCTTCTCTTTAAATTCTCTCTGAAAAAGGAAAATCTAAAAGAATTCATTTCACTCAAAGAGAAAAGAAATACCTACCGCAAAAATACCAGTTCTTCGTCTTTTCCACCGGGAAGCCTTCTGGTTCCACTCGCACAGGCTTCACAACGGCGTCACTGAAATATAATCATGCAAACAATTTAAAGTTCACGGTTGAACAACATATGAAATTCTCGACAGAACAATTGAAACATCAATTTCCAAATGACATTACTGACAAATGACAACATTACAATGAGTTGCAATTTTTCAACGAAGGAAGCTTAGCAGACGTGAGGCCGACGAGCGGGCGCGGTTTCTTGGTTTCCCTCGCGGTTTCGATCTACAATTTAGACCTTTAAATCACAGATTGAATGGAGAGCCTTCTGCGTGACCGCCTGTCTGGTGTGGTTTCCACAGACACCTCTGGCCCTTTCCTCCTATATTTATTTTAATTCGATATTTTTATATTATACGAGGTATTTTAAACATAAAATCCGGTTTGCTGCACATTTTTCGTGCCGAAATTATGAGGCCAACGATATGCTCGCGGCATAGTGACTTACACAGACGAACTCCAATGCTGCTTTCATTCCTTCATGAAGGAAATATATCCCTGCGTAATGACCGCTACGTTATTTACTGCAGGAAGAGGATCTTCGCGAAAGTGAAGTCGAATTTCCTTCCGGGTCTGAGAGAAAGTGGACGACGAATCGCCCATGTTCGCACCAGCTGCTCTTCGGAATTGATCGTGTTTACCACTCGGTGCGAAAGCGAACAAGAAATGGAAAGCGTCTGCCGCCGCGAAGGGGCGGGAAAGGTGGAAAACTTGTTTCGCCGGTTCGGGGGCGAAGGGGGGAAGATTTTCTCTCGTTTTCCTTTCTCCTTTTTAAAGGTTCTCTTATCCGGCCCGGTCTAGTCGCATTGCTGAGCTGCCTGGAAGCGGAAAATCATACGATTTTTTTTTATCATTTGGCTTTAATTGCGGGTTTTTCCTTCCACGACGTGAGCGGGCTTGGTCCCAATCTGAAAGCCATGGCTCATTTCAGTGATCCGAGTTTTCCGGAATAATACGCTATAGCCCACTATAAATCGGTCTCATAGACTGCTAGTAAATAATTATTAGCCTTGAAAAATAAACTTTTTCAGTAGTGCTCAAAGAATATTCTAAGATTAAAGAAAAAGTTCCTTTAATAGACATTCTTATTTTTCGGAAACGAGCGCTAAAAAAAAGGCTCAATATTTACCATGAACGTCCTGATATAGGAAAGGCAAACGAGAAGGAAGGAACTTGGACTTCGGAACTTCTGCATTTAAAATAGGCGAGAAATAGCAACCGAAGAAAATTACTAAGGATTTTTCAACTGATCTGCTCATTCAAGATATTCAATTTCGATACGCGATGCTAACTATTCAGACGTGCTTCATATATTGGGAGACTCAGGCAATGAAGCATGCTGCTACCATAAAAAAAGAAACATAATTGCGGTCATGTGACACTCCGCAGGAAGTGTCACAAAACCTTCTTGAAAATTCTTGAGAAAAAGAGACCATTCTTGAAAAATCAAGGCTGAAATTTCTCAACGTGGCCCAAGGAGGCCTTACAGTGGAGGTTAAAGACGAAAAATTAAAGCAGTTGAGCTGGGCATCTCTTGGAAACCAGTCATGTTCCGAAGAAGATTACAGGTCAATTATGCCAGAAAGGGGTTTTCTTCGTATCCACGTGGCCACCTTTAAGGAGTTCGGACTGGGATGCGAGAAAGTGGACAAACCTGACGGCCAGAATGACATCCGGCCCACAAGCATCGGGGAAGCTAGGGTAGATCTGAGCCACGACGGTGATGTTGACCTCTCCGAGTTTCGAGAAGTCCAGGTCGAAGGTCACGACTTCCTTCCCTTGCTCCTTCAGACAGAGGCTCTTCTCCGTGTCTCCGTCCACTTTGAAGGACTCGGATCCCTTCACCTCAATTTGGACCTGTCGAATGAAGAGTTAAAAATTGAACAACTCGGATTTGATATATTCTCGGAGGAGGGAAACGAGAGTTGGACTTACAGGAAGAGGATGTTCCTTATAGTTGAAGATGGAGATCTGAAGGGGAAGGATCTCCCCTCGCTTGATCGAATAGGGCAGATTGAGGTCGAGGAAGAAGGGCTGAGAGGCAATGATGGATTGAGAGGGGGACAAGCCCAGCCCTGCCAGTGGGGAGCTGCACACCGCTGATCCCACCCATTCCGTGATGGTGTCCGGTATCTCCAGATCATCCAATTCCAACTCCCCTGGACGCAGGAAGACGGAGAAGGCATAGAAACGAAGTCTTTTAATTTTCTTGATTTCTCCTTAGCCCGACCACCGACCTGTTTCCCCGACGGCCTCGAGGGACCACAGCCAAGTCTCTGGGAAGTAATCGCGAACCTCGACGGGAAGGATCTCATTGTCGAATACCGGCACCACCGCGTCTCCAACGAATGCCTCCTTTTGCTCGGCAACCAATGCAGATGTCGGCGGCAAAGACCCCCCAAAAGACGCAGCAGCGAAGGCCACGGGGGGTCCAGGTCTCCCACGTGTATCTTCATCGATGCGGCAGGGAAGGGTGTAGACTCTCAGGTCGGATAGTACCAGAAGCCCCGAACGCTTCAGAGGGAAAAAATCAGGTCAATTTCAGCATTGCAATAAATGTAGTCGAATATGATGCGAACTCACATCGAAGGATGTAAGGGCGTGACTGCGGGAATCATAACCTCTGAAGCCACCTTTTTGGTCTCGGTCCACATCTGCATGAACGAAAACGAAACGTTGAGGCAAATCAGGGAAAATCCCAATTTGCAGGCTGGTCTCTGTGCCATCTACTACTGAATGATTCCACCGAATACCGCCACGTGCATTCTTCCGGTTAGTTATGCCGTCAGGAGTCGGATTACTGAAATTCATGTAAATGTCATGGATATGCCTCTCGCATATTTTGTGGGGCGGCGGCGGGGGGGGGGGGGGGACAAAGCCCCAAACGACGTCAAAGACGTGCTATGCTCAAAAAACAAGGCAAACTCAACCACAATCCGACACGCACGACTGATGCCCACCGTGCTCGTGTACTGTCCATCGACTGCGGTTTGGGTTCGAAAGAGAAAGCTGGGAATGCTGTTTGTTTTGCTTTCTTATTATGGACTGCACTCCTCTTATCACTAGAAAGTGTTTGTCGCTCGTTGGATCTTGAAGGCTTAGCCATTCCATTTCCTCTTAGACCAAGCCAGTAAATGAGTCACAGGTGAAGAGTCACATCGCAGTGTAGTTTCGGTTAATTTTTCAAGAGTATGTCTGCGGAACGTTTTGCGCTGATGCAAATCTCTCCGGTTTAAATGCACAGCTGCCCTTATGTAAGACGACTTTGGACATTTTTCCCTTTCAGACTGTCTTCTCGTAGACATAGGCATCGATGAAGCAAGCATGCAAAGTAATCAGAGACCAAGCGATTCCGCATCTTCGACGACCAGCGAAGGAAGGATAAATTGAGAGTTACGTGCAGGAAAGGACCATACCAGATATATTTTTGGAGGGCCGATGGCGGAGGCAGAAGCCGTTGTCCGTGCTCTGACTGGGGAACTCGTAGCCATAGATCTGGAAGCGCTCCAGCGCCTCGAATACTTTTTCCAGATTCAGCTGATGCCCCGGCCTGAGGAGGTCCACACTCTTGTCCACCACCCTCAACCCACAGACCGACTCCGGCTCGGCCTTCACCTTCAGCCCAACCTTCGATCCAGGCCCCACTTCTTCTTCTTTCCATTTCAGTTCCACCTGCCAAACAACGATGACGATTCGCATGAGTTTTAGAGGTTATTGATGCGACTATGAAAAAATGAAGAATCACCTTGTTGGAGAGGCACTGATCCACCCGGAAAGTGAGGTGATCGGACACCACCTCTCCGTCGGGCCTGATGTAGAAGACCACCAGTTTACTCTCGGGTGCCATCTCGGGCGTCACCGGAATCTCGACCGAGGCCTTGCTCAAGTGCTTCGGTATCGGAGTCTTCTTGTCCGACTTGTAGACCAGCAGTTCCGGGTCGCCGGATTCCACTTCCTCCTCGCCCGACTTGTGATCGAAGACCTTCGAGACTAGGACGTCCCCCCGGGCCATCACCTGCGCAGGACGATGAAAAACGCCTTCGATTATGTAGTGAATGGCGATGCGAATTTCCTCCCGTTTCTGTCCCAACTCAATTGATCTAGTTCATTCGTGAGTGTCGATTAGCCGATTCAGAATTTTTAAAAATCGGATAAATGCATGAATTTTTTATGCTTCAGCTTATTCACAGTATTTCCTAAAAGCAAAGAGAGGTAAGTAGCAAGACACGATTTGAATGACGTCTTGGCGATGAGCGCCTTTCTGCCTAACTTGTCTGGTAGTTCAGTGCCAAGCCCGCTTCCATCGAGGTCACAAGATTTGCGACACAACTGGTTTTAAAACGGCAGTTCAGTTGTTTCAGTTCAGACTTTGGCTGAATTTTAACTGTGCTCTTGTCGACTTCTATCAAGAGATCCCATCTGGAACTAGAACTGAAAACTGCGACTAAACTGCGACTAAACTGCGACTAAACTGCGACTAAACTGCGACTAAACTGCGACTAAAGTGCGACTAAACTGCGACTAAACTGCGACTAAACTGCGACTAAACTGCGACTAAAGTGCGACTAAACTGCGACTGCATTTTATTTAATCAGTCATTGTCTCTGGAAATTCGAGGGCGGTATCCAGCACGGAGTAGAAGAAATACCTGAAAATGCGAAATTTTCATGTGACGATGCGAGAATCTCTTTCACATCTACCATTTCTGATAATTAAAAAAATCCCAAGCACTTTCGACAGCTGCGCATGCTGTGCCGTGCCATGGAGGGGATGGGAGACACAATTTAAATGTTGCATGGATGTGAACAAGCATATCTGTGATGCTACTCTTATGAATAACATTTTTTAAATAAATGATTTTGAGATGAATATCTATGCACATTTTTCTCATATCTAATGCATTTCCAAAAATATATAATTTAAAAGGATGTCAATCCCTAAATTACTAGCAAATTATCCATGTGTTTTATTTATTATCATGAACGCAATATATGGAAAATATTAAGTTACCAAATCTGGAAATCCCGAGAGATGTAATAATTTTAGCCACCGCTATTCGACTCTGATGCGGCACGGGGGTCGACCTCGATCGGTCCTTATCGCGGAATTCCCGTTTTCTCGGGCGATGAACTCGATAGATGGCTCGGTGGAAATGTCACGGGAACGGGAAAGAGTGAGGCAATGCCTCACCTTTTCCCAAGCAATTCCTCGCCTCTTCCCAGGCAATGCCTGGAACGTCGCGGCTGAAAAATTAAATTTAAAAATGGATTGCGTTCAAAAATTGGATTCCTAATTCGCCTCGTGTTTGAGTTGCTGTCTCAAACTCCATTCTTATTTTGAATGCCAAGCTTCATCCTTGATTTGAGTGCGGAAATTGGAAAATTGGGCACGGAAGCGTAGCTAAGGATCAGAGCTTTAATGAATATCTCACTCTCGAATATTATTTTAATTTCCTCGGCCCGAGATCCGAATTCAAGCCCGTCATAATCCAGCGGATAATCCAATAAGCCACCTGGTAGTGAATGCGCTGCACGGCGTCAGGCGTCGACGTGGAGTAGAGGAGGTCGAAGCGGAGCGTCTCCCCGCAGCCCGCCGGGCTCCCCTGGCCCGCCGGGTGGAGGATGTGGATGTACTCCTTGGACGGCGAGTGCCAGCCGTTCACCGACTTGTAGGCGTTGTACGAATGGATCTGCTTCTCCCACGTTCCTTTCTTGTGGTTCTTCGGGAAGTCTTTCTCCAGCCCGGGTGTCGAGACCTGGTGGAACGGAGGTCAATCCCGTTCTATTAAAAGCAATTTACTTTCTTTTCCGGTTATTCATTGACTGCTTCATGCGGGGGAACGTCTTCGCTGTTGAAAGATGGCCAATGAGAAATTATGTGCGTTAAATGAATATTTAATGTTATTAATCAAATAGAAATCTGGGCCATTTTCAAAAGTTATAAGAAAATTCTCGCATTAATCTTTCTAATCTGAAAAGCGCCTTCAAATAATCGATAATAAATTTTCGACTTATTGCTTCATTTACCATTACTTACTTATTTACAAGGTGGAAAATGAGTGGAAAAGGAATGGGATGAAGCCATGAATGGAAAAGGAATGGGATGAAGCCATGAATGGAAAAGGAATGGGATGAAGCCATGAATGGAAAAGGAATGGGATGAAGCCATACCTGGATGCCAAAGGAGGATTCGTCCGGGACCTGCGGAGGAATCTGGAATCGGACGAGACCCTTGGAGTCGGTCGTGAAATTCCGGCATCGCCCCATCCGCTCCTCTGACGACCCTGGCAAGATCCGAAGGTCAATTTCGAGAGTTCGGGTGCATCGATTAATCGGGTGCATTGATTAATCGGGTGCATCGATTATGCATCGTGAATATGCTCACCGTCGGACGGATCTTTGCAGATCTGGATCTTCTGACCTCGTGCCGGCGACCCGCTCTTGTCCTTCACCTTCACCTGTCGATTTGAAATGCCCGGATAATCTCGAGGATGATCTGGGGATAATCTTGTGAGATATTGATAGGATTATCTCGTGGAGATGCGATCAAATTCAACCTGAGAAACGGGATGCAGAATCGGAGACCAGCGGGATCGATTCCGCATCCCATTCTGGCCTGCAGAACGATACCCGAGACAGGTCCGAGTAGGAAAGTGAAGGATGAGGAGGATTCATCATAACATAGCAGCCTCGCTGCACGATCGCAAAGGAGCCATTCGGAAAATGTTGCTCATTCGCCGGGGTCTCCAAGCACCTCCAGCCGACATACCGCCCTTTAATTTCTTTTTTAAGCTAAAAATGGGGAAAACGTGATGCCGACCGACGCCTCGCCGCGACGAAGCCATCGGACGACTCAGCCGGTTCCAATCGGCACCGAGCGCGGAGCGAAGCACCGGGCGCGGAGCGTGGCACCGGGCGCGGAGCGAGGTGAATCCCGAAGAACGGGTCGAACGGGCCAGCGTCGCTCCATTCTGCACGGGCGAGCTTTCACTCATTGAACGGCTTTACTTTCAGTTTCAGATTATTCGTATTATTCATATTATTCATATCGTTTCCCGTCATTCCGGTCGTCCCCATGTCCGAAAAGAGGGGAAAGTCGGGTAATAAAATTGGCCCGGATAAGAGAAAACCTGCCGGTCGGCGTGACCGCATCTAAACCTGCCGGTTTACAACCGGCCTCTTCCGGCCGGAAGAGATCCAACCCGGATGGAATTTTCCTCACCTGGCCGTTATAGACAAACCCAGGCTTGAAACTGCTCGGGGAGGCGTCCACATCGATTTCCAGGGGATTCCTTTCGACCTGGAGGATCACGGATTCCGTGAATTCGATCCCCGTCCCCTTCTCCTTCACGGTGGCCGTGATGTTGACGGACGAGGGGGCCAGCTCTCGATTGTCCATGCCTAGGGCCGCCGTCGCGATGCTTTCCTTGTGGCAGCCCTTCACCTGCAAAAAAAAGAGCAAAAAATTAGCAAAAACCTGGCAAAAAATTTGCAAAAACTGTGCGAACTTGAGCCAAGATTGTTCAAAGACTGTGCAAAATTTGTAATATAATTTGTAATAAAACGTAATAATGACGTTGACGGAGAACAATGTTTTTCCTCCTCGGCTCACCTGCAGCTTGAAGGTCGGCGTGTACTTCTTCAGGTCGATGCGGAACTC